>VMDO01010973.1:0-69067 GCA_007922755.1 Pedetes capensis
ATCCCGTCAGATCTTGGAAGCTAAGCAGGGTCGGGCCTGGTTAGTACCTGGATGGGAGACCGCCTGGGAACACCAGAAGCTGTAGGCTTGGGAGAAGGACCTGGCAACCCCCTCCCAAAAATCAATCTGCCATTGAAAACCCTATGAACAGCAGAGAAGCACTGACAATAGTGTTTCCCCTGTTGTACAGAGGGTCGCTCTGAGTCAGATACCAACTCCATGGCACCTAACAACAACAACAACAACAATAAGATCCTAATGTGAAACGATCCTGAAATATGAAAAAAATATCATGAAAAGGGAAAACAGTTGTTGCTGAAAACAATTCTTATTGCCTGGAATTTGCTGGAATTTTCTAGCAGGAATAGTAAACAGACAAAGAAACAGTTGACCTCTCTCAGTTATGAAATCAAGTCCCCCTCTACAACCTTCTATTAGCAGGAACTAAAAGCAATCTAACTTTCAGTGAATAAATATGGTCCTATAAGTCATTGTCCAAGAGTCACAGAAATTATAAAAGGGTAGGTTTATAGAATAGAGAATAGCCTAATAGCAAAAATAGCTCTGAGAGTGTCCTATGTTTACCCTCTTTTGCATTTGTAACAGTTTTCAATTATGTAGTTTGCAGTAATATATAATTATATATGATTTTAATGAAAATAAGTGGAGGTAAGCACTTTTCATCATTTCTAGAGTATAAACACCAACAGAGCAAGGAATGTATGCACTTTGCTTATTCACTCATCTCTAATATGTAATATAACACGTGTTCATAGTAAGTACTCAATTGTTAAAGAATGTATGTATAAATAAGCAAGAGTTGGATCATGAAAATACTTGGAAATTATTTAATAATAGAGTGCAAATATATTATTTGGACTTCACATTGATACTTTAAAAGTAATAGAAACAAAATTTATAGTATGCTTAAGTTTAGTAATATGCCAGAGATGGCAAATTGCTTATATAACTCTCAGGTTCGATAAACAGTTGTGAATTGTGAGAAAATTAAAAATGGCACTAAGCACCTTTTCTAAATGTAAATTTAAGAACTAAAAATGTATGTTCAGATTTGGGTGATCCTCTTTATGACTCTTACATCAGAGAGCCTATATATCGGTAAAATATTCAGGAAAAAGGGTTGTTGGACTGGACAGAAGAGGAAATCAACAAACTATAGTAAAACTTCCCTCTTATTAGTAGCCACTCTGTGTAAATACATAAAAAGAAGGAGCAAGAGGTCTATGCACTATATCTGATAATATCTGATAATAATCTCATAATTGGGTATTTTCCTCTACTATAGATTTAAGGGCTGGGATTTAGCTCAGTGGGTAGAGCGCTACGCTGCAGTCTCTGAGGTCCCGAGTTCGATTTCCAGCACCGCAAAAATGGGAGAAGGGCCTGGCAATCCACTCCCAAGGCAATCCCGAAGCACTCAGCCATTGAAAACCCTGTGAGGGTCGCTATGAGTCGGATACCGACTCTACGGCACCTACCAACAACAACAACAACAATAGATTTAAAGTTATTACACCTCTAAACACTGGATTTAATAACATAGCATTGCTAAAATGAATATATGTTGTTGTTGTTGTTGTTGTTGTTGTTGTTGTTAGGTGCCGTCGAGTCGTATCTGACTCATAGCGACCCTTATAGTGTTTTCAATGGCTGATTATTTCTGGATTGCCTTGGGAGTGGGATGCCACGTCCTTCTCCCGTTTTTGTGGTGCTGGGAATCGAACACGGGACCTCAGAGACTGCAGAGCAGCGCTCTACCAACTGAGCTAAATCCCAGCCCAAAATGAATATATAGTATAAATTATCATAAGTACCTAAGATATAATTTTGTTGAAAAAATATTCCCCAAGGGACCTTACCTTCTGCCTATGAAAATTGATTTTTGTAGATTATGAGACAAGTGAGCTGAGGTTTAGCTCAGTTAGTAGAGTGCTGCTTTGCACATTCTGAGGCCCTGGGATTGATTCTCAGAACTGCCAAAAAAGGAAAAACAATTTCAAAACAATCAACCGTTGAAAACCCTATGAATAGCAAAGAACTGACATAGTGCTGGGCATGACACAGTGTCAGCGATGGTTTTGTTCTGTTGTACATAGGGTTGCTATAAATTGGACCTAACTCAGCAGTGCCTAACAACAACAATATATGTAGCAAATTCTTGCTTTGCATATAGTGGAGAACCTTTTGACAACAAAAACTAATGTGCAATATGATCTTAATAGAGAGTGGGAAAATTATAATTGTCTTGTGATAAATACATATTTTAATCAGAATATTAAAAATCTCTTATTGTCACTGGTAAAGATAGAAAGAATTGAAAAAATAGTAAATAATATACTGCAGTTTAAAACATTAACACTGAAAGTTAAAGTTTTATTTCTTTGAAAAAATGTATCAAGAGGAGTTTTTGCTTGCCTTCTTGTTGTATAACTAACTCTAGAGAGCAATCATCTTTCTTATGCCTTAGGGAATTGTCATACTCCTTGCCAAATTTGGATTAGCTTCCCACATTTTATACTTTGCACTTTCAGTGTCGTGAAATATTTTGAGAGTTTCTTTAATATGAAGTGATTTTGCAGGCATGGCTTCCTCTGGGACATCTTTATCCTTTTCATCACCAACACTTTGCTCATTTCTGTTAATCTCTTCACTTTCACTAAATTATTTTGACTGTATATCTGGAGTCTCTCAAAATATAGCAATGCTGGCATTGCTGTGGTCAAGTGTTTCTTTTATAAGTCCATTTATGGTTTATTTCAATTGTACTCCAGTTTTATCACTGTTGACGCTCCTATTGCAATTTGGCCAATTCTCCCCACAAAATTACCACTTCTTACAAATATTACTGAAAGACTTAGAGGAAGTTCCACATACACAGAATATTAGGTACAAAGTGCAAAAATCACCAACAGACTTTAAAAGAAGGATTGTGATCCATCACTCATTATCACATGTTCATGGTATTTACATTAGTAATTTGTGGACACAAGAGCTAATGATGAACTTTGTACTTTATGAAAATTTTCACAGTAAATATACTATAGTAAGTGAAATTTGACCCATGTTTTGGGGGGCCTCATGTTATTTAACAAAATTGTGGTAGCTGAAACTTACACATTTCAGAACATTTCAAATGGAAGACACATTACATTACAAATTCAATCCCCTTGAAGTTCTTTCAGGGGGATTGAATTTGAAATCATTCAGTAAGCAAAATTCTGACTCTGGCTTATATTTTTTTATACAAATGTAGAATTAACTTACTTAGAAAAAAATACTTCACCATGCAATTCTAATATTACTTTTTAAAAAATAATGAAATTTACATGATCAGTCTCCACTGATAGGCTTAATTTAATTGAAACTTATGGAAAAAGACTTTAATAATTTTGTTATTTTATTAATAAGTTTAAATAATTAAAGATATGAAAATAATATAGAATGTAAATAAATCAAAATAAGATTTTTCATTTATTATATTTTTCTATAAAACAAAATTTTAATAAAAATAAAATTGTCATTTAAGAGTGAAATTTATGAGAACAGTAACTTCTGATTTATAGAAGTGTTGCAAATCAGAGATTAACAAACTACTACTTGTGGGCAAAAGCTGCCTTGATGTTTGTCTTTTGGTAATTAAAATTTTCCTGTAACCCAGCCACATCCACTTGACAATAAGCCAGACAGAGAAAGAAAAGTTTTGCATATTCTCTCTCATGGGTAGAGACTAAAACAAGCTGATCTACAAGTAGAATAGTGATCAATAGGATTGGAATTATTGTGTCAAGATGGTGAAAGTGGAAAAAGTGTAGTTGGATATAATTAATATGTGCATGTATGAGTCTATCACACTGAACCTTTTTAATACGTACAATTAATGTGTTGAAAATTTTAAATGGAAAATTCTGAGTCAAAAGTTAGCCTTTAATTATAAGATAAGTAGAAATGGAATTTATTTTGATCTGGAAATATTATTTTAGGGTTTCGGCCAAGTAGGATGAATTTATAGTACAGTAAAACAAATAGTCACTGATTGTTATGATATGCTATTACAACAGACCTCATCATTTTAAAAGTTCAGTGTTTTCAATACATATATTAGAGACCCCCCAAGCCAAAAATATTCATTATCTAGCTTGTATTAATAAAATTGGATGATTACTGGTCTATATACTAGCTTCCTAAAATGGAAAAAAATCAGAAAATGTAAATATTATACAGAGTACAATTTTGAAGGAATAATCTGATGTCAATTCCTCTAGGCAGTAATAAATCTTTACAACTGAAAAATATGTTGCCTTCATGAAACTAGACTCTCATCATAAAAGATCTGTAAAGCTGCAGATATTAGGTTAATGGACATAGAATTTACAGACATGGTACATGTGTTCAAAATCTCCTCCTCAAATACAGAGCCTATTAACACTTTAGTTGCAGAGTAAGAAATATATAAATATGACAACTTGTTTTAATATTCATAATTTTTATTGCCTAAGTTAATGAATAAGTTTTATGATGTTGAAATTGGTTTGTGATAGGAGGAACACAGGATTTTTAGGGTGGATATATTTGTCCAAAGTCATATAATGTATAAAATTAAAAATGAGGTTTAATGTAAATTATGGATTTAGAGGTTAATAATATATCACTGTAGATTCATCAGTTATGACAAGTAAATCATTCTGGTGGAAGATGATGATAAGGAGGGAGTCTGTGTATTTTAGGGGACAGAAAGTATATAAGAACTGTATCTTCTGCTCAGATTCTAACAGCTTCTAACAATTTCATTCTAAAAAAGAAAATATGTTTTATGATTAGAAGTCATTATTGTCATTTCCATGCAACATAAAGAGGTATATTTCTGCCTAATTTGAAAACAGTGTGTGTATGTGTATGTGCACACATACATGTTTCTCTATTTGTGTGTGTTCTTGCTGAAAGTAATTAAGGAAATTTCAGTCCTCAGAATGTTCTTTGTGTGCTTCCTTCCCTTATGTGTTTATTTACAAGGAATGCCACACATTAGTTTATAAGATAGTCCAGGTTATTTATTACAAATTCTATCTAAAACTGATGTAGAAAATGTAACACTAAATCAAGTGCAAAGAAAGGTTTTCCCAAGTAGGAAGTGGAAGTGTGGTTCTGTGCAATAAAGAAGTAATTGTAGCAAATTCAGACACTGGATGCAGGAGTATAAAGCTGAGAGCTGACTTCTTTTCCTACCTCCTCTCTCAGTCTGGTTATATTGCTCTTTCAAAGTTAAAATCTCAGTAGGCCCTCAACAATTTCTCAGCTAGCAAGCAATATTTCTCCCCAAGGGTTTTCATTTATTAGCTTATTTTTAGTTTGTTATTGTTGTTGTTAGGTGCTGTCGAGTCAGTATCCAACTCATAGTGACCCTCATAGGGTTTTCAATGGCTGAGTGCTTCAGGATTGCCTTGGGAGTGGATTGACAGGACCTTCTCCCATTTTTGAGGTGCTGGGAATTGAACTCGGGACCTCAGAGACTGCAGCGCAGTGCTCTACCAACTGAGCTAAATCCCAGCCCATATATTTTTAGTTTAGCAGCTAAATATCATCAGATATAATGCCATAAAATGAGCTCCCCATGTTAGAAGGCACTCAGAAGATGACTGGGAAGAGTTGCCTCCTCAAAGTGGAGTGGAACTTAATGAAAGGAATGGAGTAAAGCCCCAGGGGCCTCCACTTGCTGATGTGGCAAAACTCAAAATGAGGAGGAACAATCATAAACATCCATTAATAATTGGGTCATGTAATGACCAATAATGACCAAATTATTAATGGATGTAGTATGAATTGAGGAAAATTAGAAAGCATCAAAAGGGAAATGCAGCACATAAACATCAATATTCTAGGGATCAATGAGCTAAAATGGACTGGCATAGGCCATTTTGAATCAGATAATCTTGTGGTCTACTATGCTGGGAACGACAGATTGAGGACAAATGGGGTTGCATTCATCATCAAAAAAGACATCTCAAGATAGAGTAATATCAATAAGCCTACAAGGAAGTCCAGTTACTATGACTACCATTCAAATTTATGTGCCCAAACTAAGGCTACAAATGAAGATAGGGAAGATTTTTACCAGCTTTTACAGTCTGAAATTGATGGAACATGTAGCCAGGGTGCACTGATAATTACTGATGACTAGAATGCAAAAGTTGGAAACAAAGAAGAGGGCTCAGTAGTTGGAAAATATGCCCTTGGTAACAGAAACAATATTGGAGATTGCATGATAGAATTTTGTAAGACTAATGACTTTTTCATTACAAATATGCTTTTTTCACCAACATAAATGGGAATATACATATGGAATTCACCAGATAGGACATACAAGAAACAAGTTGACAATAATTGTGGAAAGAAATGGTGGAAAAGCTCAGTATCAAATGTCAGAAGGAGACCAGGTGCTGATTGTGGATCATACTATCAACTCTGCATATGCAGGTTCAAACTGAAAATGAAAAAAATTAGAACAAGTGTACAAGAGCCAAAGTATGACCGTGAGGATATCCCATCTGAATTCAGAGTCCATTGTAAGAACAGGTTTGATGAGTTAGACACTAATAATCTAAGACCAGATTAGTTGTGACATGACATCAAAGACATCATTCATGTGGAAAGCAAAAGATTGTTTTGTTTTGTTTTTTTCACACTGGGGTTTGAACTCAAGGCCTCTCACTTGCGTGTTTTGCAAGTGCTGGACCACTGAGCTGCACCCCAGCCCCCCCTTTTTTTCCTAACTTTTTGAGACAAGGTTTCGCTGTTATGCAGACTGCCTCTGGTCTCAAACTTGCTATCCTCCTGTCTCTGCCTTCTGAGCCACTGAGATTACAGGTGTGCACCACCACACCTGCCTACAAAAGGTTATTAAAAAGACAGGAAAAATACAAAAGTTTAAGTTACATGACAAAAGAAACTCTGAAATTTGCCCTTGGATTATGAGCAACTGAAGTAAAAGGAAGACATGATGAAATTAAGAAACTAAATATAAGATTTCAAAGGGCAGTTAGAGAAGACAAAATCAAATATTACAATGACATGCAAAAATCTGGAGATAGAAAACCAAAAGGGAAGAACGTGTTCTGTTTTTCTCAAGCTTAAGGAATTGAAGAAAATTTCAAGACTCTAGTGGCAACAGTGAAGGATCCTACGGGGAAAATATTAAGCAACACAGTAAACATCAAAAGAACATGGGAGGAATTCACAGATATGTATTCCAAAAAGAAATGGAGAATAACCAAACATTTCAAGAGATTGCACATCAGGAACCAGTGGTGTTGAAGAATGAAGTGGATGCTACCTTGAAGGAATTGGCAAAAAACAAGGCTCCAGGATTTGATGGAATACCAATAGAAGTGCTTCAACAAAACAGAAACAGCACTGGGGTACTCATTTCTTTATGACAAGAGATTTGGAAAACAGGTAACTGGCCAACGGACTAGAAAAGATTCATATTTGTGCCTATTCCCAAGAAAGGAGATCAAACTTAATGTGGAAAATATTGAATGATATCATTAATATCACACACAAGCAAAATTTTGCTACAGATCATTGAAAAACAACTGCAGCAGAATATAGACAGGGAACTTCCAGAAATCAAGTGGGATTAAGAAGAGGGCATGAAACCAGGAGCATCATTGCTGATGTCAAATAGATTTCAGCCAATGCAGAGAATACAAGATAGATTTTGATCTATGTTTTATTGACTATGCAAAGGTATTTGACTGTGTGGATAATAGCAAATTATGGATAACATTGCAAGGAATGTGAATACCAGAACACTTAATTGTACTCATGGTCCATGTACATGGACCAGGATGCAGTCGTATAAACAGTACAAGGAAACAATGCTGGTTAAAATTCATGAAAGGTGTGCATCAGGACTGTAACCCTTCACTGTACCTCTTGAATCTCTATGCTGAGAAAATATCTGAGAAGCTGGACTTTCTGAAGAAAAACTCGGCATCATGATTAGAGGAAGACTCATTAATAGCCTGTATTATGCAGATGAAACAACTCTGCTGAAAATGAAGAACACTTGATAATTTACTAATGGAGATTAAGGGACACAGATTTCAGTATGGATTGTGTGTCAATATCAACAAAACAATAATCCTTATAACTGGGTCAGT
This sequence comes from Pedetes capensis, assembly GCA_007922755.1. Classification (NCBI taxonomy): domain Eukaryota; kingdom Metazoa; phylum Chordata; class Mammalia; order Rodentia; family Pedetidae; genus Pedetes; species Pedetes capensis. The sequence continues at coordinate 8,181 of VMDO01010973.1, forward strand.
ACACAACTTCACAATAAATGGAGCAAAGTTAGGGGCTGTCCAAGATTTTGCTTCACTTGGGTCTACAATCAACACTCACAGAAGCAGTATTCAAGAAATCAAAAGACCATTTCATTGGGAAACACTGTTGAAAAAGACCTTTTTAAAGTGTTATAAAGTAAAGATGTCACATTGAAGATGAAGGTGAACCTGACTCATACCATGATATTTTCAGTCACATCATATGGATATGAAAGCTGGATATTGAATAAGGGAGACAAGAGAAGAACTGATGCTTTTGAATTAGTGTGATGGAGATGAATATTGAATCTCACATGGACTGCCAAAAGAACCAACAGATTTGTCCTGGAAAAAGCATAACCAGGGTGCTCCTTGGAAGCAAGGATGGCTAGTCTGTGTCTTACATATTTTGGACATGTTGTCAGGAAGGACCAAACCCTGGAGATAGACATTATGTGTGAGAGAGTGGCAAGTTAATGGAAAAAACTAGGAAGACCCTCAACTACATGGATAGACACAATGTCTGTAACAATGTGCTTAAACATAAGATCATGTGCCTGGCACAGAACTGGAGTGTTTCATTGTGATGTACAGAATTTCACTGTGAGTTGGACTTGATTTGACTGCACCTATTAACAACCATTTTATGAAAAGATCTATCTTTTATTCATAATTCTGTGTTATTTCAATAGGAAGATTAAGATAGCCAAACAGAAGTAGCTGGCTAGCCACCATCAAACAAAAACCTCTTATTTATTTCATTAATATCCTGCCTATCTGATTTTCCTGTCTATCTGAATACAGAATGGGAAAGCCATGGTGAGTGCTCAGTTTTCTAGGATCATGGGATTCAGGGAATTGAGGAGGTCAGCAATTATGGATGTAAATTCCATATCTTACTTTTGTATTCTCACTTTTTCTACTTAGGATACAAAAACGTATAATTCAGAATTTGGAATATTAGACAAGTTTTTAAATTCTTAAGCATAAAAGATAGCCTATGCTTAAGAAGGGGCTGGGATTTAGCTCAGTGGGTAGAGCACTGCGTTGCAGTCTCTGGGGCCCCGAGTTCAATTCCCAGCACCGCAAAAATGGGAGAAGGGCCTGGCAATCCACTCCCAAGGCAATCCTGAAGCACTCAGCCATTGAAAACCCTATAAGGGTCGCTATGAGTCAGATACCGACTCAATGGCACCTAACAACAACAACAACATGCTTAAGAAACATCTTAAAGTTAATTATCTCTATTTCATGTCCTTATTGGCCCAAAATATGTGAGAAATAAAATATTATTTTAGTTCAGTTTATTTTAAACCTTTCTTTTTATAGAATAATTAAGGCAGTACAGAATTTTCCTCACTTAATTTCTGCTCCAGTTCACCTCATTGTTTTCATGCCCTTTACACCATTTTTGAGGACAAGTCTTTGGTTACATGGAAAAAAGAAAGTGAAGAATATTGTTGACACACAAAAAAGTCAGTTATAAGAAGTTTCTGAACCTTGTACACACTGGTTCAGACAGTGGAGTCTGGGCTGAGATGTCCTTTGAGGAAAGGAAAAGAAGGAAATTTCAGATAATCAAGAGATTCAGACTTGTATAGCATCATTAGATTCAGTGGGGAGAGTACAAAACATTTTAAAATGATTCTGTAGGCCATGAATGCTTTTGATTATCCAATAATATCCTTCTATTAATGAGCCATTCCCTCCTTGCCTTTCTAGATACTGTAGGGCATAATTATAAGATCAAGCTAATTTTATTTTCTATTTAAATCATAGTTCCTGTCTTTGTTGTTACAGAAATGACCTGTTAATAATTCTGATTTTGTCTGAGCTTGGCTCTTAGTTCTCAGAGCAAGAAGTATGAGCTTACTCTTAGGCCTCAGTATGAATAAGGGGTGAATCATGGAACCATTAATTTAATAACTACCATTCAATTTAAGAAAACATAGATTTAATGTTCTTAAATAGAATTTTTTATTTTTTTGAGAAAGCCAAGATTAAAATGAGTTATTTTAAAATCCATACTAAATATTAGTGTCTTTAGAAAATTTTGTTCTCTATTGCTTATGAAAACTATGTTTGTTGAGAGTGGATTTTCTGCAAGGTACTGTTCTAGACACTTGGAATACAAATAAATAAATGATTGAACTTTTACCCTCAGGAGTTCTCAATCCAATTAAGGATAGATATGTACATTTTTCATGCTTTCCAAAACTAATTATAGTTTAAGTATGGACCTTCCTTGGGGGTTGTTCAGCCAAAAGGATCTCATAGCTCCTCATTTTTCCTATGGTCTTACTCTGTCCTTATGTTTCACCTACTTACATACTTGTCCAGTATGCAAAGACCAGAGGGAACCAATCATTTCCTCATTCTAAGAGTGTCTTCCAGTTCCCCCAGCATGATCCTAGGATTTTCCAGTCTCACACCACATCTTTTGTTGTTGTTGTTGGGTGCCACAGAGTCAGTATTTGAGTCATAGTGACCCTATGAACAAAAGGTCAAACAGTATTGTTACTGCTTCTCTGATACTCATAGGGCTTTCAATGGCCAATTGATTTTTGAGAGTGGGTTGCTGGGTCCTTCTCCCAAGCCTACGGCACCTGGTGTTCCCACGTGGTCTCCCATCCAAGTACTAACCAGGTCAGACCCTGCTTAGCTTCCAAGATCTGATGGGATCAGAAGCCACAGTGCTACGGCTGCAGGCTCACCCCTCATCTAGGTGATGGATAATACACTATATTACATGATCAGGTGTATGAGGTACCAGATAAGGCAACCTGCTATGGCAGGAACTTGTTTCCTTTACGATGAACCAAAAGAAAAGAAGAGATGGGATGAGGGATGTAATTTCTTATCTTCTTCATTATCATGGCCTTTTTCTAAGAATGCCTGTGCATGTGGCCTTTCCTTAGAAGTCCTTCACAGTGAGCAAACCCATCTGCTCAGTGAGCTGTTGTGCATTTCCCTGAATCAGGGAAAAGCAGTAAACAGCATGGTAACATAATTTCCAAATGATTCATGTCAAATGTCAGCACCATCACTCTCCCCTTGGGTTCTGTTAATTGGAGGACCTGAGTAAAGGCAATTAATATCGGTGTGGTTCTACACAGCACACCTGGATTTTTATATGTCTATTGCTCAGGTATCTTAAAGAGACAAAAATCCCATTACTATTAATAAGAGGGATTCTAATAATTCTTATCATGTTGTACCATTGCACTTAATTGTTCACCTGTGGAAAATTGGGATGAAGTGCAGAAGGAGGGTATGACCTTGAGACATAAAATAGACCAGGAGAGAGTCATCTAAATTGGCACTGGAATTTAAGGTTATGGAATAATCTGGTAGCTTCTGACATAAGTAGAGGCTTAAGGGGAAAATGTCCAGGCCAAAGCATGTTTAAAAAGCCAGTAGAACCATTATGACACCTTTGAACAGTACTTTATCTTATTGCAGCCTCAAAAGACACTATTTCTAAAATTTAGACCCAAGATCTTATTATAATGATATCATAGCTGCAACTCTGTAAAAATATGCAAGCTGGACAGATTTTCTATGTCCAATTCAGACATCTGACAAGAAAAGATTAGAATGAAGCAACATGGCATGGGGGTAGTTGAGTGGACCAAATTAGCCTGACAGCCCTTGCTGGCAGATGCAATGACATACCCCTTCCCTAAAGAGTCTAAATTCCCCTTGTGGATGATCATAACATTTGAACATGAGGTCTGCCAGATATACTTCCTCTCCTTGAAAACTACCTCCTTGCACTCAGTTCCATCATCAATGTCTAGTGTTATGTTCAACTTGGACAAAAATATATAAGACTATTGCAGGAAAAACAAAACAAAACAAAAAAAACAAAAAAAAAATCCCACAAAAGTATACACAAAGAAATTTTAAGCCTTGTGTGGGAAATAATCTGGTAAACACATGTAAAAACAGGTATACTTATTTTCTGAGATACTAGTACCTAAGTGTCCCATGGGAGTCCAGAGAGTATCCCCTCAATGAAGGAAGTTACAAATGTACTGGAAAAAGGGAAATCAGCATTTATGGAAAACAATCTTGTGGCTATCTAACATAAGCTAGAGTTGTTAGTGAAAGATGCCGTCATTGACTTGGACTCCCTAATATTAGTGCTTAGCTGGTTCATTGCTGTGGCAGAGAAACTGACAAAAGCTAACTTATGGGAGAAATGATTTGTTAGTGGCTCAGGGTTAGGGAACCACAATTGATAATGACAGTTGGACAGGTAAGGCAATGGAGCAGCCAGTAACAGTCCTGGTGGCAAATGAACTCCTCACATCAAAGTAATCAGGAAGCAGAGAGAGCAACTAGAACTAGGGGCCCAGGTAAAACCTCTAAAGTCCCCTCCATGTTACCTACTTTCACTAGGTGGATCCTGTCTCCCAAAGTTCCACAATTTCCCAGGACAGTGCCACCAGCTGGACACCAAATGTTCAAATGCATGAGTTTTGGGGAATATTTTAGATTCAAACCATGACACTCTGTCCCTGGTCTCCAAAAGTCCATGTACATCTCATAATACAAAATACATTTAGTCCAACTTCACCACCAGTCCACAAAGTCTTAATAGTCAACTGTGTTCAGAAGACTAAAGTCTTCCTTGAGACTCAAAGTAAACTTAGCTGTGAACCCCTGCAAAGTGAAAAGCAAGTTACTGTTGTTAAATGCCATCAAGTCAGTATTCCACTCATAGTGACACTATATACAACAAGTGAAACACTATTGTGAGTGCTTCTCTACTATTCATAGGGTTTTCAATGGTGGATTGATTTTTGGGAGTGGCTTGCTGGGTTCTCCCAAGCCTACAGTACCTGGTGTTCCCAGGTGGTCTCCCATCCAAGTACTAACCAGGCCCTACCCTACTTAGCTTCAAGAACTGACAGGATCGGATGCCACAGGGCTATGGCTGTAGGCAAAAAGCAAGTTGTACACTTATAACACAGAATGACACAGAGTAAAGCATTTCCATTCCAGAATAGAAGAATGGGGACACTGAAAGGAAATATTAATTCATAACAAGACCAATAACATGTTGGACAAACAAATCCTGCGACTCTATGTCTGGCATCTGCCACATGCAACATCATCTAGCCCACTCCCATGCCCCAACAGAGGCCCACACTGCCGCCGCCCCAGTCCCCCTCCCTCAGCCTCTCTGCCTCCAGTCCACAGGCCACGAAGCACCCCATGCTGGGCGGCAAGGCCCCCGGGGAGAGCATGTCCACAGCTGTGTGACATGAGTGGCGCGGTGTTGGATACGTGTGAGGGGGATTTTCAGGATCTCGTCCACTTTGACATCCCCTCCATCCATATAGACCTGGGGTCCACGCTCCGCCTGAGCCTCCTGGAGCACGTGTGGCATCACTCAGTGACTGGCAAGCGGGACTCGGAGGAGGAGTCTGAGAGCACCGCCCTCTGACACCGCCCCGCCCCCAACACCTGTACATAACAGAGGGGTCTGGGCCCTGGAGAGCTGTCCCTGAACAGCCTCTGAGTTTGCCAAGGATTCTCCATCTGGCCTTTTGCTGTCATTTCCAATGCCAAGTTGGAGTCTGGCAGAAAAGCACTAGCTCTGTGACACATGGCGAACGTTGGTGGTGCAGATTTCATTTGTTTCTTTGGGTAGTCAACTTCAGCCTTTTGTTTGACTTTTGCCTTTTGCCTTTATGCCTATTTTGGTCCATGAGGCCTCCATGCCAAGCGACACCCACCTCTCCACCAGAGGGTTTATCAGAATGTCCTTTGCAGGGTGGGGCTGTGTGAGAAGGCTGCCTTGACTGGAGAGACACCTGATGTCAGGCCATGCAGAGGGAACTGGGGGGCAGGAGGACCTTTCACTCACAACTGGATAGTCCAGGCGGAACTGGACTGGGATTGGAAGACCTGGGTGCTGCTGACCTTTGTCCACTGTTCAGGAGGGAGCCAGCCTGTGGAAAACGTCTAGGCCACACTGAATCACAAAGTAAATGGCTCCAAAGTAAATGGCTTAACACATTCGCTTCCTGACAGTCTTATTCTCCACCCTGACGTGACTAAAACTTCCTCCCCCTGTGGCTTTATGCTTCTGAATTGGGAAGGCCCCTCATGTCCCCCAGACCCATTACCTGAGAGTAATTCTGTTCATGCAGGTACCCCACTCACTACATACACGAGGGCCTGGAGCCCGTCTCTTCCTTCTGGAAGCTGACTAGCAATAACTCTGTTCCCCAAAGCAGATAGAGGAAAGTGAAACCAGCTCATGGAGACAATGGCCTCCAGCATGGCCTGCGTTGCTCACCAGCATCCACCACTCATTCTTCTCACAAAGTCCCATCCAGTCCTGGGGAGGGGGGCCAGGAGGCACCAGGGATCCTGTTCACACTTTGGGGTGAAAGCAGCGAGAGACAGATGTGGGCCATGCATGCGAAGTCAAAGTTTATATATATATACCTATACATGATATAATATTTGTATATATGAAATCTCTATATTTGTTCAATTTGAGCCATTCAATCTAAATCAATGTACAGGCGTACAATGAAAAATTTAAATGCTTAGTTATTTTTCCCAACACAGTGTAAAGTCACCCTTCTTTAAGAGTGGGATTTGCAGACTTTTGAAGTTACATCTTTGCTCACTTCCGGCAAGGACAGTTCAATCCCCAATTTGTAACAGAGCCTGGGGGTTGAAGGTTATCTTTAAATACATGTACAAATTGTTGTCAAAAGTAATGTTATTAAAAATAGATTTATTATCCTTGAAAAAAATGACATTTGGCATTGTCTGAGTTCAAATGGGCTTGGACAGCTTTGCTCAGCGCCTTCTTGGACTCACTCCACTCATTGCTGGTAGCTTTCCTAGGCAGACTTTTCATGCCTGGGTTCTCCACTGCTGCTCAGGTTTCACCCACAAAGCTTCACAGATCAGCCCTTTAGGGGTTCTCTACAAGGCGTTCAACCTTGACACATACTGCCTGGCATTGCAGGCTATTTTCAGAAATCTTGGAGGCAGCATCTATAACCTGGAAACTCTTGCATTCTTTATGCCTGCAAAACCACTATCATGTGGGTGTTGTCAGGGTTCGCTGCCAGCTACAGTGGTAGTTGGGCCCTTCCGGACCATGGCTGAGGACTAAACATTCAAACACATGAATTTTGGGAGACATTTTAGATTCAAAGCATCAAAAGTGGGAAATCATAAAATTCTGGAATGGGTAAGTTGGATGTCAGTAGTTAATCAGTAGAAGGAAGATAGACATAATTACTTCAATGGACACAATTATCAAGGCAACAATCACAGAGCCTTGATTCACAGGAATCTATGGCAGTGACTAAAGGACTATTATGTGTTCAGGAAATTTTTAGAAAAGCATTGATCAGTCTTTTCTCCTAGCAAAATGTGGACAGCTGTCTCATGATGGTCTTTTCTAGGACTACTCATGGAAATTGGTATTAGAAAATAAACCTATCACACCATAAAGCTATCAGAAAACTTCATGTGGAGGGATGCATACCTAAGGTACATTGTAGACTCACTCTTGGGCAATGCGAATTATATTCATAATGTTTTTAACAGTCTTAGAAGACATAAACTTCAGGAAGAAAGATAGAAGGTGTCCCAGTGAGTGAAAAGTCTGATAGTATGTGGAAGCATGTCTGATATGTGGAAAAGTTTGATAGTATGTAGAAATGGGTTTAACGTGTGATGATCATTTATTCTCATATTATAGACAAACAAAGAGCATATACTTTAGATTAGGATCTGAGAAAATAAGTGGAAAATACAAGTTCTAGACATGTCAGGCGATTTGCCTCTCTAGCCACTCCAGTGTTATGAAGAAAAAGGACTCATGCACTGAATGTACATGAAGGCAAGAAAGAAGTCTATGCATAAGTTAAACTATACATTTCACTTATTTTCCTTCAGTAAAAATCATTTGTTTTTTTCCGTGTTCAATATCTAAACTATCAGCAGCTGGCCTCAATATTGAATATTGAATAAGTATCCATTACTTAGATAAACAATCCACCACTTGATTCTGAGATGATAATCTCTAAACCCTATTGAAGATGGTGGTAATTTACCATTGTTGAATTTGATAAAATCTCCAGGTACATGTTTTTTTTTTCCTTGCCTATGGTAACTTTATCAGCTCTAACATCACAGGGTTTATCCATCCACCTGTACCACACATATTCCTTCAGTCCAAAAGATGTATACTACAATTAAAACATGTGACAACATGCTTATGATCAGGATGTTTATTGGTTTTTCCATTTTATTTAACAATCAGATACTATTGGCCTATTGGAATCATAGAATGGTTTGTGCAAGATATAGTCAAGGTGCTGAAAGTAGAGGACAATGCTGTTGAGTTGTAGTATTATCCCTTATACTTGAACTTGCAGCACAGAATTGAACCAAGAATATATGTTATTATGTTTCCTATTGCTACAAGACATTGGCATGAAATCAATTACTGTGATCAAGAATGGTCCATGTCACTGTTATTACAGACCACACACTGTTACAATCTTCAGTCACTGAAAAATTTTTTGTTTCCCCTTTCTACAATCTTGTCATCTTCTGCATAAGAATTCCTTCCAAGGAAGTAAAACTTCCTTCAGATAACACAGTGAAACTTCTGCTCAACTCAAAGTTGTAACTATTATCTAGTCATTAGGAGCTCCTTTTGTGGAACAACATTTTTAAAAAGGAGTTACAGTATTAGCATGAGTAATAGATGCTGAGTGCAAGAGATGCTGAAGAGGCTCCTACACAAGGAAGTGAAGGATAAATATGTTTGGAACTCAGAAAATTCACTGGTGCTTCTCTGTATTTCCACGCTTAGTAAAGACCACAATATAGTCAGGAGAGGGCAAGCAGGAGCTCTAAACACTAAGAGTAAAGGTAATGGACAATATGAGCCAGACAATGTAAAATATTAACAAAGTGTGAGAATGAATATAAGTGGATAGAGAAGAAAGATTATGAAAATTAATTATGATATCAAGACCAGATAAGGCTGCAAAGGCTGCATCTTGTTTTATTAACTCTTGCTAGAGTCTTCCAGGAGATTATAGATGGCCTGTAACTTGAAGAGCAGTAGGGAAATACATCTTATTTAAAAAGTAGAAATTAAACAACCTAACATGGAATCTATAATGGAATAGCGTAAGTGCATTTGAGTGGTACAAAAAGTAATCTGTATTAGATGAATCTTATATTGCCTCTTTCTTCATGAAAACATTTTTTGCCTTGTGGATGATGCTGCCACAAACAAGGAAAAGTCACTTGTTCCAGGACAGCAAAAAATAGCCAACCACATACATTCTATGTTTTGTTTTCAGATATTGTTGTTGCTTTCAAATGTGAATGATAAGCAGTTCATAAAATTAAGAAAATTATAAAAGTGGCCATCCACTGAAAATTGAATGGAGGGCAAGTTAATTTTCCATGAAGTATATACTTTAATTAATGAGAGGAAAGAGATAAGAAGAAATATGCCAGAAAAAAAAAATCCCTTTCTTTTTCTCTACCATAGATACTTCCAAAGAAAATTGCTCATTTTAGTCTTCCCTAGTAAATTCTACATGCTGAATAAATGGATTTGTGTGTGACTTGCTATTCATTTAATCTCAATGAGAAACAATGCACTAGGACATATCACCCATTTTCACATTGTTTTTAAAATTTTATATGCTCTGATTCCCTTTTTACTTACTATTCTACTTTTCTATGACCAAAATGCGAACACTTTAATCTTGTCTTATGTTCAGTTTTTTAGAGGACTAGGATTAGTAGTCCATTGTTGGATTTTTATTGAGGAATTAAAATTAATTTTTGATAGATATTTATGTTCTAGGTCAGAACATGAGCTCTTAAGGCAATCATCTGAATGAAATAACACTTACTTATCAGCAAAATATCCTTGGTTATATGACTTAGTATTTTGTGATCCTCATTTTTCTCATCTGTAAAACAATGTTAATACATAACAGACGGTGTTAATTAAAATATGTATAAAATTCTATTGTATTAGTCAGGCTTTTCATTGTTGTGATAATATACCCAAGACAATGGTTTTTGGTGGGACTGAGGGGCTGAACCCAGGGCATTGCACATAATCTTGCAAGCACTCTGCCACTGAGCTGCATCCTCAGCCTCTTTTTCAGTTTTAGTCTTGAGATAGTATTTCTTTAAGTTGCACAGACTGCCTCTGGCCTGAAACTCAACACCCTCCTGCCTCCACCTCCTGAGTTGCTGGGATTACAGATATGCACCATCACACACAGCAAAACAAATACGTTAAGAAGAAAAATTTTATTTTGGTTCATGGTTACAGATGTTTCAGTCCAGGCTTAGCCTGCTGCATTGCTTTTAGGCCTCTGGAAATGCAGAAGCATCATGGAGGAAGGGCATGGTGGAGGAAAGTTTCTCACTTTATGACAGCCAGGATGCAGAGATAGCAGAGTGATCCTGGATTAGCACACTTTCTCCTTCTGCTTTTGTTCCATCCAGCCTATTGGATTGCACTGCCCCCATTCAGAGAAGGTTTTCCCTCTCATTTCCTTCCCTGCATATCAACCATTGCTGGAAACACCCTCACAGACATACTCAGAAGTGTGCTTTACTAATTGCTAGTTGTCTATTCATCCAATCAAGTTGATAATTAAGATTAACCTTCACAACAATCTCAGGCTGTTTGTGCTGTTATAACAAAATACCATTTATAAACAATAGAAATGTATTTCTTATTGTTCTGGAAGCTGAGAAGTCATAACCAAATCATTAGCCTTGGTGTCTGGTGAGGGCTTCTGTTTTCAAAAAGGCACTTTGTTGCTGCATCATCATATTGTAAAAGACAGATAAGAAAATCTTAAGAAATTATCTGAAGGAAAAAATGAAAACAAAGGTAAGAAAACTCCTCCCAGACCATGGGCCCATATTTCTTCATTTCTCATATCAGCTCCTAGTTTCAAAGAAATGTTCAAATTGGGCTTTTGAGAATCAACAACTACTGTGTAAAGCTTTCTTTTTTTTTTTTTAGCAGAAGTCTTAATCTCATTTGCTTGAGCTGCACCCTCAAGATTTAGTTATCTACGAACGTCTCCATTTGTTATCACTGTCACATTGGAGATTAAATTTCAAAACATGAATTTTGATGTGGAAATAAACATTCAAACCATAACAAATATTCTTTTGGGAAAGTATGTGTCATTTACCCAATACTATTATGGTGGGGCAGGCATTGTAGTGCACATCTGTAATCCTAGGAAATTTTGTACATACAGTCCAAGCACTCTGCCACTGAGCTGCACATTCAGACCCCCTTTTTAATTTTGTTATCTTGAGATAAGGTCTCACTAAATTATTTGGGTTGCCTCTGTCTTTGAACTTTGATCCTCCTACCTCTGCCTCCCAAGGTGCTGGGATTACAGGCATGCATCACTGCACTTGGCTCTGTTGTTTTAAAACTAACTTGAGTTGGAATTCTGTCAGTTGCACATGGAAAAAAAAAACAACATATAAGCATTCAGCACAACACTTATTACATAGGATGTTGTTTGTTGTTTGGTGCTGTCAAGTCAGTGCCCAACTCATAGGGACCCTATGTACAACAGACAAAACACTATTGTTAGTGCTTCTCTGCTAGTCATAGGGTTTCCAATGGCTGATTGTTTCTTGGGAGTGGGTTGCCAGGCCCTTCTCCCAAGCCTGCAGCACCTGGTGTTCTCAGGTAGCCTCCTATCCAAGTACTACCAGGCCTGACCCTGCTTAGCTTTCAAGATCTGATGGGATAAGATGCCACAGTGGTACAGCAATAGGCTTATTACATAGGAAGTACTTCATAAATAGCAATAGACATTTGTAGGAGAGTAAATTCATTTAAAAGAGTAAAATTTTCCAAACTGTTCTATAGCAAGTATTTCTGTAGAACCCCTTAAAATAGAAACCCTGGTATCTTAACTGCAACCCAAAGAATAATTTGTGAGAATAATCTCCCTAAGGGAAGGTAGAGTTGAAAATGGGAGTAAAATAATGAGAAAGATGGGCATTCACTAGATGAAATCTTTCTTGAATTCTTACCCAGTGACTAAGTTAAAAGTGGCAAAGAAGGAAGGAAGGAAGGAAGGAAGGAAGGAAGGAAGGAAGGAAGGAAGGGGAAGGAAGGCAGGAAAGAAAAGAAGAAAGAAAAATTAAGTAAAATAAAAAATCTTAAGAAATTCTCTGAAGGAAAAAATGAAAACAAAGGTAAGAAAACACCTCCCAGACCCATGGGCCCATATTTCTTCCTTTCTCATATCAGCTCCCAGTTTCAAAGAAATGTTCAAATTGGGCTTTGAGAATCAATATTTTGTAAAGTCAAAGCATGTTTCCAGGGTTAAGTAGAAGTGACTACACGAGACAAAGGAAACTACTGTGTCTTTGGTGGCATTAGGGATTATCATTCTCAATTTTTGATGCTAAAATGAATATGTATAAATAAATATATTAAGAAAAGTGAACTATTAACCCAGAAATTTTCATATCACAGTGACAGATACAACAGTACTTATTTAATGTCCTTTGTATATTTTACTCTAACATTGAAAATAAGTATGGATTTAAAAAAGCACTTTCATAACGTATAAGAAATATAGTAAATGTTACTATACCGGTTTGCCAGGTAACCTACCTATATAATATAACATGGTAGCAAATATAAAGCTCACAAAGGCATAGGCTATTGATGAGGCACACTTTTTTTCTTAACATGTAGGAGGAGGAAATGTATTCTTCACTTGAGGTAGAATATTATGCTCTTAACCATATGCTTCCAGGCCAGTCACTCACAAGAAATGATTTACAGAAAGTTATTCTGAGGGATTCCTAGAATCCAAACAGATATGCTCACTGAAGCACATGCCAAAGACTTCTCAATCTCGGTACTCAGGTAGGAGGCTTATAGCTCTGGGTTTTAACCTCCAGTAGCACCAGCACTTGGTGGCTATTGTAATCCTCATCTTCAGTAGAAGTGAGCAGCAGAAGGAAAGGGCAGCACTTGGTGCCTGCTAGTGTTACAGCTCCTGAATGACCCTCAGATATTGAGCCCTCCAACTCCTTCAGTGACTCATGGTACAGTGTTCGCATCTAGGATGCTGAGATTCTTGACTCTTAAGGCTGGGCAGCAACCTGGAACTTTTCCAGGAATAGAACCCCAGTTTCTTTTATTCAGTTCTTCATAGCCTTCCTTACCTCCACCAGAGACCTCCAGTTGCTTTCTGGAACTCTTTAGCTGTCTTCTCACCAATGCTGCCTCTGCTTGGCTGCCTATTCTGCCATCTCCTCTTCATGTTACCAGCTCAGCTTATTCTACTAATGATAAAGATCAAAACTGGACAAGAAAAGACCACTTGAGAGAAACCTTTCATTGGGCTTTAATGTTGTTAACACCAGGGGGCAGCACAGTATTGGGGGAAAGAAGAGCTCAGCCTATCTCTTCACAAATGACATGATCCTACACCTAAAGAGCCCAAAAAAATTCCACTAGAAAACTCTTAGATGTAATTCACTACTTCAGCAAAGTCATTTTGTTTTTGCTATTGTTAGGCGCCTTAAGTTGTAGGATATCAAAAGAGTACTCAAAAATCAGTAGCCTTCCTTTACACCAACAGTGAAAAAGAAGAGAATTAAATCAAAACAACAATCCCATTCACAATGTTGTTAGATGCCTTCTATTCAGGTCCAACTCATAACAACCCTATGTGCCACAGACCAAAATACTCTCTGACACTGGGCCAGGCACATAATCTTTTTTATGTTTGAGCCCATTGTTGTAGCCACTGTGTCAATCCATCTAGTTGAGGGTTTTCCTTTTTTTTCATTGACCCACCACTCTGCAAAATATGATGCTCTTTTCCAGAGATAGGTCCCTCCTGACATGTCACAAATACATAAGATGCATTCTAGCCATCCTTGCTTCCAGGTAGTCCCTCTGGTTGCACTTCTTCTAGGAAAGATATATTGGTTCTTTTGGCAGCCCACAGCATATTCAGTGGGGCTGGGATTTAGCGCAGTTAGTAGAGCACTAACTCTGCGGTCTCTGAGGTCCTGAGTTCGATTCCCAGCACCGCAAAATGGGAGAAAAGGACATGGCAACCCACTCCCAAGGCAATCCCGAAACAGTCAGTCATTGAAAACCCTATGAGGGTTGCTATGAGTCGGACTTGACTCGATGGCACCTAACAACAACAATAGCATATTCAGTATTCATCTCCAGCACCATAATTCAAAAGCATCCATTTTTCTTACTGTCTCTTTTATTCTATTTTCAGCATTTACAACCATATTATGCCACCGATATACTATGGCATAAGTCAGGTACACCATTGTCTTCAATGTGACATCATCTCTTTTCAAAACTATTAAGAGGCCTTTTGCAACAGCTTTTCCCAATGCAATGTGTCTTTTGGTTTCTTGACTGCTGCTTCTGTGGGTGTTGATTCTAGAACCAGTAGAGGAAAGCTTGAACAACCTCAGTCTTTTCTTCATTTATCTAGACATTGCTTACTGACTCAGCTGTAAGGATTTTAATTTTGTTGATGTTGAAGCACAATCCATACTGAAAGCTGTGTTCTTTGATCTTCATCAGTGAAGGTTTCAAATCCTCTTCACTTTCACAAGCAGAATTGTGTCATCTGTACAATGAGTCTTCCTCCAATCATGATGCTATGTTTTTCTTTACAAAGTCCAGCCTCTCAGATTATTTGTTCAGCATAGAGATTAAAGAGGTATATGAAAGGATATAGCCCTGACACACACTTTTCTAGACTTTAAATTACTCAGTGTTCCCTTGTTCTTTTTGAACAACTGCCTCCTAGTCCATGTACAGACTCCTCGGGACAATTAAGTGCTCTGATATTCCCATTCTTCACAATGTCATCCATAATTTGTTATGAGCCACATAGTCAAATGCCTTTGCATAATCAATAAAAAATAGGTAAACACCTTTTTAGTATTCTTTGCTTTTAGCTAATATCCATCTGACATTAGCAATGATGACCCTGGTATCATGCCCTCTTCTGGATCCAGCATGACTTTTCAGCAATTCTCTGTCTATACATTGCTGCAGTTGCTTTTGAATGATTTTTGGTAAAATTTTACTTGTTTGTGATGTTAATGATATTGTTTGATAATTTCCACATTCAGTTGGATCTCCCTTCTTGGGAATAGGTACAAATGTGGATCTCTTCTAGTCAGTGGGCCAGGTAGCTGTTTTCCAAATCTGTTGGCATAAATAAGTACCTCCAGTTCTGCATGAGTTTGTTGAAACATCTGAATTGACATTCCATCACTACTTACAATAGCCTTCCAACAAATTAAACATTTAGGAATTAATCTCACCAAAGACCCTATAGACCTCTTCCCTACAATCTAAAATTTAAAATATTAATTTTAGGACATTTTAATCTCCCGGAAAGAAGCTCCTAATTATTAGCATCATTCCCTTTTCCAACTACATTCTCTCCTTTTGACAAACATTCATCCATTTTTCATATCTCTAGATTTGTTTATCAGGAGAAAGATGTGGCAGCTCACTCCCCAAACAGTCCTAAAACAATCAGTCTTTGAAAATGTAATGAGGGTCGCTATGAGTCCTACATGACTTAAGGGCATCTAACAACAACAACAGATTTGTTTATAATAACAATGTCATATAAATTAAACCATTCAATATATGATCCTTTGTTACTGGCTTCTTGTGCTTAGCAAACTATTTTAAGGATACTTTGACAGTGTAGCATGTATCAATGTGTCATTCCTTTTATTACTAAATAATATTTCATTGTATTGATAAATCACAATTTGTTTATTTACTCATCAGTTTATGGACATATATTTCTACTTTTTGACTATTAAGAATAATGCCATAGGGTTATTTCTAACACAAGAATTAAAATGGCCTTGCTAAAGTCATATTGTGCAGATAAACTATATCCAGATGTATTACTATTTAAGCATGGCATTTTCATCATAATTCATTAATATATGACTATAATGCAATTCTAATGTCCGCTATCATTGTTGATTCTTGCAGTGACCTCTAGTTAGAATTAACTTTATTAGTGATTCCAAACACTAGCCCCCCAAAAAAATGCTGGGTTCAGTTTCTAAAAAACATCAGTTGAACAGTATGTTTGAAAACATTGTTTATAAGTTTTACCCAAGAAATTCTACATGTGTCTCTGTGTTGATAGGTTGAGTGTATAACTCAGGATGCTTTGGAGAAAGAAGTTAATAAAAAGAGACAGAAGAAATTTAAGTAACTGACTCATAATTATGAAGTCTGGAAAGTCCTAGATTCATGGGGTAAGGAAGCAAGCTGGAAACTCAGGCAGAAATTTCATTATAGAATTGTGACATAATTCCTTCTTTTCCAGGAAACCTCAGTTGTTGTTCAGAAGGCCTTCAACTGAGTGAATAAGACTTAACCATATTATAACTTAAAGTCAACCAATCCTAGATGTAAATTACATTTACAAAACAACTTCATTACAATTACTTGTTAGATTTTACTAAATAAACATAATATCTGATATATTCCATATAAATAATACTTTATTTAGTACATTTAAATTAGAACAATCTAAGTACTGATAAACTTTTTGTGACTAGCTGGCTTAATTGAATGCAATTATTCTGGCTTGCTGCCCTTCCTTTGTATTGTATTTGATAAACTTTTGTTCTGCTGGTATTTCTACAGATATAACTATTTTTCCTGACAAAGTACTTGGAAATGTTTTATGGGACAGAATTTGGGAAAGGTGATTACAAGGAGAAAAGATATTCAAAACTATTAGCACTACAGGAGAAAATGAGTCATTTGTTTTCCATTCCACCTATCTCTCTGGTGCGTGCATCCTCTTGGTTAATACATGTGGATGTCAACAGTATTACTGGTGAGTGGAAAGGAATGACAATATTCTCAAGGTAGATATTATTCCCCTAAGTATTGAACAGTAGACAGGTAGCAATTTAACCTTGAATTATGACTAAGCCCCTAGAGGAAGATTCTACCCCAGAGACTCTTTTCTCACCTCCTACATGTACAGAATCAGCCAGAATTATGAGTATATTATTAAGAAAAAATGTTCAGTCCTTAAAAGATTTCTCTCTTCTAAATATGTTCAATGTTACACCATTATAAAATCTGTGAATACATTTATCTGATTAATGTGCTATTAATCAGACAATCTGATGAAATATCAGCATGATTGAATAAAGTTTTTGAAAATTGATCTAAACAGAACTCCAGCTATGGATCTAAACACAATTTCAAACTGTTCATTATATAAGTATTTTAAGAACAGATTTTTTTCTTCAAATATCTTTCATAAACCTCAAAACTTTTATGAAAATAATTCTTAAGGTCTAAAAACAGTGCTTTTTAAAATTCTAAATATTTTAAAATTCTTCTGAAAAAAACACTTTTCTTGAAAATTAATTGCCAATCCTAAAGAATAATATTTTTTCTATCCTGATGAGAGTTCGTTGTTGTTGTTAGGTGCCCTCTAGTCAGATCCAATTCATAGTGATCCTATGTACAAGAGAATGAAACTCTACCCTACACTGTGCCATGTCCCACACTATGTCAATACTTCTCTGCTATTCATAGGGTTTTCAATGGCTGATTGTTTTGAGAGTAGGCTGCCAGGTCCTTCTTCCAAGCCTATGGTACTTGGTATTCCCAGGCAGTCTGCCATCCATGGACTAACTAGGCTTGATCCTGCTTAGCTTCTGAGGTTAGATGGGATTGGATGCCAGGGTGGTATGACTGTACATGATGAGAATTTAGAGGTCTTCATTCAAGATACTTTTGTGAAAAAATGTTTATGACCAATAATAGAAATGAAAATACTATTAATATCTATACTGAATGAGTTTTTTAAAATGTAATATTTAAAAAGAGTGGTGAAAACTATGCACAAGCTTGCCAATAAAATTTAGTGGAACAAAATTATAGTATATGAAATTATAGTTTCAGAGATGATAACATCTCTGATATTATCTGGACACTTTAAAAAGAATACAGAAAAATTATTTACATATTTTACATTACATATTAAAAATTCAATATCAGTGTTGATAAATCAATAGGATCACAAATTTCTATTAAGTAGCTTAAAATATTAATGCAAACACCAGACTATACAAAATTTAAGCTCTGTCATGTTATATAACTTTGAGAATTTGTTAGAATTTTCTTCTTAATAGTAAGCAAAACATATGTAATATTATTTTACCATGGATGGCTTAAAAAAGACACATACTTTTCTCTCATTATTTACTGAAACAATTTAAATGGTGTAAAATGAAAGATCAAAAATGAATTTGACAATCTTTGATTGAGTGATTTCTCTCCCTCTCTCTCTCTCTCTCTCTCTCTCTCTCTCTCTCTCTTTTTTTTTTTTTTTTTTTTTTTTTTTTTTTTTTTTTTTTTCTGTCTGAGGGCATTCAACTCAGGACCTCATGCATGCCAGGGCAGTGCTCTATCACTAAGCCCTAGCCCCAATTCCTTTTTTATTTTTTGAGACAAGGTCTCACTAAGTTCCTTAGGCTTCTTATGGCCTCAAACTCACAATCATTCTGCCTCAGCCTCCAGAATCACTGGAATTACAGATGTATGCCACAGTGCCCCGCTCATCTTCTTGTTTTAGTCTTTCTATTCTTCTTCTAGAATGATGATTATCAACCATCTATTCATCTATTTTCAAAATAGTCAAAGTAGAGCTGGGCGTGGTGGCGCACGTCTGTAATCCCAGCGGCTCGGGAGGCAGAGGCAGGAGGATAGCAAGTTCAAGACCAGAGACAGTCTGTGTAACTTAGTGAGACCCTGTCTCAAAAAATAAAAAAATGGGCTGAGGGTGCAGGTCAGTGGTCCAGCACTTGCAGAGCATGCAAACTCGAGGCCCTGTGTTGAACCCCCAGTACAGGAAAAAAAAAAAAAAAGTCAAAGTAGAAAGAAGCTTAAGGAACAAAATAAGAACAATTAAAACAACAACAAAACAGGTTTGAAAAACTCTGCCCCAAAGATTAATTTTATTTTAGTTGAGGTGAATGGCAAAATATCCATTCTACTTTAAACTTAATAGAGAACTGTATATTACATTTCCTTCTAGATATTATTTTAGACACAATATATAATTATATCACCTAATCCAATAATGATAATAGCTCCTTTGCAATTTTTGCGTATCTCATTATTTTGTTAATTTTCTTCTAAAAGGTCTACGTTACAATGTAATAATAGTTGTTTTTAAACTTTTGTCATCCAGGAGAGCCTGCAGCCCTAGCACTGTGGCATCTGATCCCATCAGATCTTGGAAGATAAACAGGGTCGGGCCTGGTTAGTACTTGGATGGGAGACCGCCTGGAAACACCAGACACTGCAGGCTTGAGAAAAGGACCCAGAAACCCAGTCCCAAAAATCAGTCTGCCATTGAAAACCCTATGAATGATAGAGAAGCACTGACAATATTGTTTCACCTTTTGTAAGTAGGGTCGCTATGAGTAGAATACTGACTCCATGGCACCTAACAACAACAATATCCAGGAGAGACAAATCCACAAATCAAGCTGCTTGTTTTTCTGTGTGTTGAGGTGCATGCCCATATTACATGATTATGTGGGGATATAGCTTTGCTGAGAAATTGGCATAAGAAGGCAGAAAGACATCATGAGTACTTCAGTTATTGAACATTACTTCAATAGGAATGTATCTCAGCTAATGCTGAGAATATATAAGAATCAGCAGAGACTAATTTTATGAAAATATTCACAAGGAAAAAATAAACTGCTTTGTTTCATACTAAGAGGGTTAAAAGAACAATTTCATTTCATTTATATTGGCAAAATGTGAATGTTATCATTGTTAATCTTTTAAATTGCCATCATTATATAAAATCTCTTCTGCATAAAAGCTGGCTTACAAGATTAGTATTTCAGAAATAAAGAACTAGAAGGAACAAAAAAGGTCATTTTATGGAAACCTGTTATTTTACATATAAAGTAAGGAGAAAAGCTAAATGACAAGGTTATTTGAATTTAATGTGTTACTTATAATTTCCTGATATTGAAATCACAGTCAAGACTTTAATGTGTCAAAAACATTAGCAGCCTGCTTAACTCTTATTTCTGTTGAAGAGGCTTATCTCTGCCCTTCTATTAATAGCCCTAACTTTGAAAATAGTGTGCATTTACTATACAACATTCTTACCACCATTTAAAATTTTCACAAGGAAAAGGCCTCAAGTCTAAGTGAGTGTCTGAAGCTCTGAAGCTTCTCGATTCAATTGTACAAATCCACAAAATTTCTGCATGTACTAAAATATAGAGAAAGAGCCCCAGTGGATCTTTCACATGCATGGGGTCAGCAAAGAGTAATTAGTCACACACTTCCAAATATCTCAAAAAATATATAAAACACAAATTTTGATTATAGGGTTGAGAGATATAGCCTCCTGGTGTCTATGTTCCAAAAGGGAATGGCAACTGCAGAATCAATAAAGTGAGTTAAATTACTTACCTAAGTTATTCGACTCCTGTGAAAAACCTATGCAAAATTCTAAGGTATGTGTAGTAAGTTGGTAACAATGGGAGAGACTAATAACAACCATGAAACAGGATCATACTTTAGGTCCTTACATAAACTTCAGGTAATTACACCTTGCTTCTTTCTCCTCCCTCTCCTCCATAGTAAATCCTTTTTTCATGGTCACTGAAGAGCTTGCTAATTGCAATGGAAAATTTTCAGTATCTATCCTTATTTAAATCATCTGTGGCTACTGACATTTTTATAGCTTTCTTCTTAAAGTTCTGAATACCTTAGGTTTATTGATATATTAATTAAAGTATTTTAATATATACAATATTGATATTATCTTTTATATACAATAGTCCCTCTTTATCCATAGTTTCACTTGCTACTACTACAGTTACCTTCAACCAACCTCACATCATCTTGACAACAGGGTGAGTAGAGTACCATAAGATATTTTGAGAGAAAGACAGTGAGAGTTCATATTCATCTAATTTTTATTACAGTATAATTGTTCTATTTCATTATCAGTTGTTAATCGTTCACTGTGCCTAATGTATAATCTAAGCTATATCATAGGTATGTAGCATAGAAAAACATTAATACACACACACACACACAGAGAGAGAGAAAGAGAGAGAGAGAGAGAGAGAGAGAGAGAGAGAGAGAGAGAAACCATTATATATACAGGATTTGATATTGTGCAGTTTCAAGCACCTAATGGAGGTCTTGGAATATGTCCCCTGCAGATAAGGGGGTCCTTTTGTACACTTCATGAAATGGACCTCTATGCATTATTGGAATTATTATCATCACCATTATAGTTATTAATATAAATGACCAGCTTTAATACTATTTGTAAACAATCTGAGAAGTTCCTACATTTTAGGATATCTTCACACATTTCCCAAACCCAAGCATCCTCACTGTTCTCTTTAATACATTTATAAGTAATGGGAGTTAGAAGTGAGAAATAGAACTGGTATCATAATTCTAGATATGATTCTCACAAAAAAAATTTGGAAGGGTAAGTGAAAATGGATATTTGTTCTTTGTAGAATTATGGTCTTGTAAATTTAGTTTCCCTGAAAATGTTATCTAAATTTTTCTGAACTTGGCTTTCCAAAATTTACATTCTTAATTGAGTGTCATTACATCACATTTCAAACCTGATAGGAAAGTGCATACACTTTAAATAACCCACAGGCATCGCCAATTCCCTTACATTTACTTAAGCACTAAATTTTTGCACCTGCAACTCAGATATGCACAACAGGACAGCTTTTTGCTTAATTTAGCATGGCAGTCAGAATAACATACACAAAAAATAAATGAAGCTCAGACAAACATATATGAATTATCCATGAAGAAAATATGAGTCTAAGGAATGAAGGGAGGTTTCATTTTACCTTTTCTCATTGTAATTACATATGTCAGAGGATGAAAATCTTGAGGAGTTTTGAGGAATATCAATAAATGCTCTTTAATAAATACAATTCATTTCAGTAAGTAATTTGATCTATTAAGTGTAGTGCCTTTTGCCTAGGAATATATATTTAGGGAATGTTTACATTATAGTCAAAGCTATGAAGTAGTAGTCTATAATTAGAGTTTGATAGTCAAGTCTATGGATAATGGTCATGGGTAGTAGAATGGGAGATCATGCGCAAAGTAGCAGTCACATCTGATATGGAAAATATGGATCTACATTCATGTTTAATTCCACTTTTATTTTAGTTTTACTTACTCCAAAATATGGCATCTTTCATTACTACCAATAGTTGACTTCCCAAGTACAAATTTTCACCAGAGGTTAGGCTTAAC
Source organism: Pedetes capensis (assembly GCA_007922755.1). Classification (NCBI taxonomy): domain Eukaryota; kingdom Metazoa; phylum Chordata; class Mammalia; order Rodentia; family Pedetidae; genus Pedetes; species Pedetes capensis. The sequence goes on from VMDO01010973.1 coordinate 30,601, forward strand.
AGTTTAGGACTGTGATATGTAGAACATCAAATAAACATGCATGATGGACTTTTCCTTAGACAGATGTGAAAGGATAGAGGTTTGTTACCATATAAAGAAAGCTCTTGTTGCTGACTTTTCTGCTGGTAGAAGCCAGTCCTGAGCAAGTATGTGGTCTACTTGGAAAGAATTCACGACAGTAATAGGAGAGCTGATTTCTAAAACTGTTCCTCCTTTGAAATGAATAAATTCCAAACTGACTACGCTCTACCTATTATCAGTATTGGATCTTCTCTCAGGTTCCTGTACCTATGTAAAATGAAAACATTGGCATATGGTACAAAACTCTCCTTCCCACAGAATATTTTATAGTCAATGTGGAAAAATCCACCATTACATTTTAACTTTATTTATTTGTATTTTGTCTTCTCCAAGAGAATATAGGCATTATAAAGGCAGAGGCACTGTCTAATATATTACAATACCAAGCATTTATAACATATTAGTTTGGTATTCAATGAACCATTTTTGGATAAATGAATGTACATGAATGAATTGTAAAATCTCACCTTGCTGCATTATTTTCCTTTCTTGGCCATAACCTCTACTTCACCTCAGGCATCTACTCTTAAAACAATGTCTGGGATTTTCAATCTCAAGAATTGTTCTATCTTGGAAGTATAAACAATAGGGTATGCTAGCCAGGAAGAAAGGAATTAAAAGTGACCTATGCAGCCACCTGCTTTCCAGGCACTTTTTGAGGCATGAATATGAATGTCAGCTTCCTCTGAAACAAACAGCTTAATCAATGATCCTTATTTCCCTCATAGATAATATCCTTTACAGTCCTGGCTTGGTGGCACATCCCAGCGGCTGAGGAGGCAGAGGCAGGAGGATCGCAAGTTTGAGATCAGAGGTACTCTGCATAATTTAGGGAGACTCTGTCTCTCTCTCTCTCTCTCTCTCTCTCTCTATATATATATATATAGATAGATAGATAGATAGATATAGATATAGAGATATAGATATATAGATATATATCTAGATATATATCTAGATACATATATCTAGATATATATCTATATATATCTATATCTCTATATCTATATCTCTCTCTCTATATATATATAGATATATATATATAGAGAGAGATAGATATATATATATAGAGATAGATATAGATATAGAGATATAGATATATAGAGAGAGTATGGTATTCTGACTTCTAACTCAGGAAATATATATATATTTATATATGGAGAGAGAGAGAGAGAGCTGCACGCTGGGCGTGCAGCTCAGTGGTCCAGCACCTGCAAAGCATGCAAGCACGAGGCCCTGGGTTCAACTTCTAGTACCACAAAAAGAAAAAAGAAAGAAAGAAAGAAAGAAAGAAAGAAAGAAAGAAGAAAGAAAGAAAGGAAGGAAGATAATATCCTTTACAAGTAGCATGATTGCTAATAGATTATACCCCTTTTCAAATGGCATGGTCAGAAACACCATTTATGTCTGGGCTAGGCAGGAGGAACACCTCTTGGGGCAAGCGTCCTCTTGCATTACAGAGAAAATCCTGTTTCACCACCTGAGAAAACCACCCTAAGACAAAAATGTGGGAGAAATATGACACACCTGAAGGAAAGATAAGGCAATGAGAAGAATATCTGTCCTGTTAATGAGATATGGTCTTACAAACCCCCAAAGGCCACCCTCAAGTGCAGTTCTTTACAGACTTTCACTGCAGAACCTGCTTGTTTTCTGACTTCTAACTCAGGAACTATAAGTTTATCTTCCTTTCTCTTTCCATCTCCTTTCTACCAACACTGGCCTATATCCCAAGCCTACTTTCCCTGAGTTTGAGGGCCCTCTCCCTCTCACAGTTCCAATAGACCAGCCCCCTTTTGTATCCATTTTTAAATTCTTGTATCAGTGAGACCAAGAACCACAAAGAGGGCCTCTTTGTGTCTAAGGACATAGACACCAGTGTTCATTCACTATCTATTTAATCAATATATGTTAATTCTCTATCATTTTTAAGTAGTCTTCTAGGGAAAAAACAGCAAAAATGGTATACCTGCTTCATTTCTAGTGCACAAGGCAAATGAAAAGTAAATGAATATACAGTATACATTTATTAATTAGAAATATACTATGAAGAAATGTCAACTATTAAAATAAGAAAAATATATTATACCAAGAACAAAATAAAGTAGGAAAAGGGAACAGAGAATATGGAAAGAACAACCATTTTACATTTGGAAGTAGTCAGGAAAAGCCTCCTGTACAAGAGGTTTGGATCAAACACACATCTTGGAAATAGCATGTCAAACAAAGAAGAGCAAGTACTTAGCCCTGAAATATGAACAAATTTGAGACAATGAAGGTGCAGTAAGGAGACCAATGTGAATTCAATGTGAGAAATAAGATGGAGAGAGCAATAAGGAAGCTATACAGTAGAGCCCTATGTTAGTTAAGTTAATGTCAATTAGGTTTTAAATTGTTGTAGAAACCCTACATAGAACAGGCAAAATGCGATTGTTAGTGCTTCTCTGCTATTCATTAGGTTTTCAATTGTGGATTGATTTTGGGTGGTGGGTTACTGGGTCCTTCTCCCAAGCCTACAGTATCTGGTGTTCCCAAGTGGTCTTCCATCCAAGTACTAACCAGGCCCTACCCTGCTTAGCTTCTGAGATCTGATGGCATCAAATGCCACAGTGCTAAAGCTGCAGGCAGGTTTTAAATACAACTGAAATATCTATATCTTAACATAATAGAATTCCAACATCATTTTTCCCAATGTGTCAATGAAATGAAGGGGGTTGCCAATGCTCCATAAAGTCTTAGGGCTGTTCAGAAATAGTATCATCATTTGTATATGACCTCCAAGATAATTTTCTGCTAAAATCCCATCATCCAGGACATATTCATGAGGCTATGATCCACTGAAAGGGAATCTAGGTGTATGCTCAGAGACAAGAACACGGTTTAGTGAGCAGATAGATATGCCTTCCCAAAGTTGTGTGGGCCATAATGGGTCTTGATTCATTGTACTAGGATGGAAAACAATTGGAGAATTTTAAACAGGAAGATGACATAATTTCTATTTTCTGAAGATTAATATGCCTCTTGTGGTGATAACATAATGCATTATTGTTGTTAGGTGCTGGGTCATAACAGCCCTATGTACTTTAGAATGAAATACTCCCCAATTCTGTGCCATGCACAAAATTTTTTTTATGTTTAAGCACATTGTTACAGACATTGTATCAATCCATCTAGTTGACAGTCTTCCTTTCTTTTCATTGAAGAGCCACTCTCCCAGACATGTCCTTCTCCAAGCATTGGTTTCTCCTAACAACATGTCCAAAATACATCAGACACAGTCTAGCCATCCTTGCTTCCAAGGAGTACTCTGGTTGTACTTCAAGGACAGATCTGTTCATTCTTTTGGCAAGACACAGGGTATATTTAATATTCATCTAAAGCACCATAATTCAAAAGCACCATTTTTTCTCCTGTCTCCCTTATTCAATGTCCAGCTTTCACAACCACATGACATGACTGCAAATATCATGGCATGAGTCACATGCACCTTTGTCTTCAGTGGGACATCTGTATACTTTTCACCAGTTTAAAGAGGCCTTTGCCAACAGATTTTCCTAATACAATGTATCTTTTGATTTATTGATTGTTGCTTCCATGAGTTTTAATTGTCAAAACAAGTAAAGCAAATCCTTGAACAACCTCAATTTTTGTCCATTTATAAAGTTGCTTATTGATCCAGTTGTAAGGATTTTTGTTTTGCTGAGGCACAAACCACACTGAAGGCTGTGTTCCTTGATCTTCATCTGTAAATATTTCAAGTCCTCTTTACTTTCACCAAACAGTTTTGTCATCTACATAATGCAGGTTGTTAGTGAGTCATCCTCTAATCATAATGCCATGTTTTTCTTCATAAATTCCAGCTTCTTGTATTATTTGCTAAGCATAGAAATTGAAGAGGTATGGTGAAAGGATTCAACCCTGATGCACACCTTTCTTGAATTTAAACCAGGCACTGTGTCCTTGTTCTGTTCAAATGACTGCCTCCTAGTCCAGGTATGGATTCCTCGTGAGTACAATTAAGTGCTCTGATATTTTCATTCTTCATGATGTTATCCATAATTTGTTATGATACACACAAATGCCTTTGCATAGTCAATAATCATAGGTAGATATCTTACTGTTATTCTCTGCTTTCTGCTAATATCCATCTGACATCAGCAATGATGTCCCTAGTTCCATACCCTTTTCTGAATCCAGTTTGATTTTCTGGCAGTTCCATCTGTATTCTGCTGCAGTTGCTTTTGAATGATCTTTATAAAAATTTTGATATTAATGAATGATATTAATGAAATCATTGTATAATTTACACATTTGGTTGGATCCCCTTTTTGGGAATAGTTGCAATTATGGATCCCTTCCAGTCAATTTTCCAGAGAGCTGTTTTCCAAATCTCTTCATATAAAAAAGTTGGCACCTCCAGGGCTGTTTCTGTTTGTTGAAACATCTCTATTGGTATTCCATCAACTCCTGGAGCCTTGTATTTTATCAATTCTGTCAAGTCAGGTTTCAGTTCATCCTTCAGTACCACTGGTTCCTGATCTCTTGAAATTATTGGTCATTCACCAATTCTTTCTGCTATAAGGACTCTGTGTATTCCTTTCATCTCCTTTTGATGCTTCCTGTGTCATTCAGTATTTTCCTTGTAGAATCCTTCACAATTGCCTCTTGAAGCTTGATTTTTTTATTCAGCTCTTTAAGCATGAGAAAAACAGACCCTGTTCTTTCCTTCTGTTTTTCTGTCTCCAGGTCTTTGCACATGTCACTCAACAAATTAGAACCAGAGGTAACATTTTTTTCCCATTTTTCTTAACATTTAAGAAACTTAAGAACAATAAGTTTCTTAAATTAAGAAACTTAAGAACATTTTTTTCTTAACAATGGTTAAGATATCAAGTACTACAGGGTGCTAGCTAAGAAGTAGCAAAACATGTTTGGATTTTCCTGTGTCTTGCTGAATTATTACCTAAAGGATGCAATTGCAGCTAGAAAGTTCTTAAAGCTGCATGAGGCACTCCTTTTTTTACCTATTATTTTTTCTGTTAACTCACTATTATTGCTCTTAATGCTTCATTTTTTTAAACCTCAGTTTATATGCCTGCTTCTACTACATATTGAACACTCAGACAGTAAAGAATACATCTTCATAACCCTAGACTATTTGCACTGCCTGATGAATTGGAGCACACAATCAATTATTTTTTATTGAACCAAATGAAGAAACTTGCCTATGGACACACACGATTACAATGTCAGAGTCAGTATTGGAATTCTGATGTGGCTTATTACAAAACCTAGCCTCTTTCCACTACTTTATGTCCCAGCAATTTATGTACATCAAAGGAACAAGGCAAGCTTGTATTTAATCTAGCTAGCTGATGCCCCTGGCTGTCTAATCTAGAAATTAAAATTTAACAACAGAATTTGGAAACTCATAACAACATTTTATGTTAGCTTGATACTTTTGTGTAGTTTAAGCCGTCTGGAACAAAACTTGTGGTAGAATTTAGGGGACAGAGAAGTGGTACCTAGATCCTTAAAAGATAGCATTAGTCTTTGTTAATAAATAGAATATCAGCCCAAAAATATGAATACAGAGACAGAGTACTAATATTACTGGTTAAATCAATGGATTTATTCCGTGAATATTCTCATCCGACTATGAATAAAGAATTCCTATATCTGCTGGAGGTTGAACAGTAGGAGGAAAGTTAAAATATTCTGCTCCCATAAAATATTTTTTCTGTAAACTGAATTTGATTTGAACATTTAAAAGAATTGTAGACCAATGAATTGGAGAAAACATGACAGAAGCTTAAGAGAGTACTATATCCAAGGAAATGATTATTTAACCCTAGTTATGCAAGATACTTCTTGCAGCTTACCATTTTGGCATCAGATCCCATCAGATCATGGAAACTAAGCAGAGTCAGGCCTGGTTAGCACTTGGATAGGAGACCACCTGGTAACACCAGATGCTGTAGGCTTGGGAGAAGGACCTGGTGACCCACTCCCAAAATAATCAACCATTGAAAACCCTATGAATAGAAAAGAAACACTAACAATACTGTTTCAACTGTTGTATGTAGGGTTGCTATGAGTCAGACACCAACTCAACAGCACCTAACAACAACAACATACAAGATACAACAATTAATTGGGGAAACATGACAGAAGCTTATGAGATTAGTATATACAAAAGAATCTTTTCTAGAGTCATTACAAGGGATGCACCAAGTCACTATTTGCAATATGAGAATTCCCAGCTAAATTATTTAACAGAAAATTTTGCAATGGGAACAAAATATTAGCCCTTCACTGAAATACTGTATAGGGAACCACAGGAGGATTATAGTATGATTTTGCTATTATAGCCTTCCTTTAAATAAAATGTTGTAAACATAAAAATGTTGGTCAAGTAGACTTTATAAAATTTGTAGCTTTTATTAAAATATAATATTACATAAATGAAAGAGCCAGTTGCATAATTAGAGAAGACAAATAAAAACATAAGTGGATGGAGAGATAAATGAATAGATAAATAGACAGATTGCTGTTGTTGTAGTTGTTGTTGTTAGGTGCCTGTAGAGTTGGGTCTGACCCATGTTGACCCTATGTACAACAGAACAAAAGTGTCCCCTACACTATGCCATGACTGGCACTGTCAGCGGTCCTCAGCTATTCATGGGGTTTTCAATAGTTGATGTTTTGGCAGTGTTTCAGGAATGGATTGCCATGTCTTTCTCTACTTTTTTTATCCCGATACTGATGATCGAACTCAGGGCCTCAGAGAGTGCAGAGAAGCACTCTACCAATTGAGCTAAAGCCTAGCCCCCAGATAGATAAATGCATCCACACATATATACCCAGATACATAGAAGAGGGCTATCACGTGAATCAGTAACACTGTGCTCTAAAAAGTCTGTTCAGCTAAGGTAGGCTTATTTATATTGCAGTAACAACATCCCCAATAGATCAGAAACTTTCTGTTTCTTTGTTTTCATTTTTTGAGTAGGGTCTCCTTGTGTGTGTATTCCAGGCTGGCCTGGAACTTGCTATGTAGACCAAACTGGCCTGAAACTTGGGTTGATTTTCCTTCCTCAGCCTCTCAAGTGTTGGGATCACAGGCATCACCTCATCAGGTTCCTTTTTCTTTTCTTTCTTTCTTTTTTATTTTTTCCTTCAGAATTATAGGTTAGAAGCCAGGGCCTCGTCTACCACTGAGCTACACCCACAGTCCCTTTTAAAATTTTTTATCTTAAGACAAGCTCTCACTAAGTGATGAAGACTGCTTCTGGTCTTGAAGTTGCAATCCTCCTGTCTCTGCCTCTGGAGTTACTGGGATTATAGGCAAGTGCCACTATGCCCAGTCTGGCTTGCTAAAAAGAAATTTTAGTAAAGTTTATTTTTCAGTCACATCAAGTTTACTGTTTGTCTATGTAACTTTCCGAAGCAGCTGTTTGTCTTCTAAGTGTTAACTCCTCACTCTAGTCATGGAACTCTGTCTTAATTTGCACCATTGCTGTGGAGTAAAAGTACATGGATAGTCACACATGACTCTTCAATGATTCCACACAGAAAATATATGTCACTTAAGGTTCACATTTCATTGATGACCACAAACATGTGGCCATGCTCATCTCTGAGTGATGTATCCCCAAGAGTAGAATAAAATCAACTATCTCCATGAGCTGAGTGAGGTGGGTCTCAGTCTTTTCTTTTGGGATATTTTTGTCTTGTCCTATTGAATACAAGAATTCTAAACCAAACGTCAGTTAAAAATAAAAATATGTTGTAATTTTCCCTATACTAAATCTTAGATCAAAATCATTTATTTGTACCTTAATAGTTTAGTATCTTACCATTTTATTATTCAACAAAATTCAGAAAGCAAGACCCATAGTTTCTCACTATTGTTCTATAATTCATTGAATGGAAAGTCTTTCTTTAGAGGTCAAATAGAAGAGTGCACACCTTCTAGGAACATTGTGCCTAGACCTGTCATATAGATAATATGAATATCTAAATGTATCCAGATTTTCATTCTTCCCTTCATTAAGTCTTCTCAGTGTCTTTCTCATTGGGATTTTAGTGCCAAAAAGTATTCTCAATCTTCCAATCAATAGAGTTCAATTCCTCTGTACTGGAATTACATTGGGCAGGTTAGCATGAGAGTCACATGGGGAAAAAATGGGGGAAATTAAACTCAAGCTGTCTATGGAAAGTGATACTACATAATACCAATTAGAGCTTTATGGTTTCTTGCCTATATTGAGTAGCAAGACAAGATGGAGTGAAATAATAGGAGAAAATAGCTCCAAAAATATAAATAAAAAATGCTATTTTAGTGCAAAAATAAAATATTACTCATATATATGTATAAGCTTCTTAATATTAACTAAATAATATGAATCATGGGGATATGGTTTAGCTCAGTTGGTAGAGAGCTACTCTTCATTCTCTGTGGCTCTGGGTTTGATCCCCAGGACAGCAAAAATAGAAGGACATGGCAATCCACTCCGGAAGAAATCTCCAAAACAATCAGCCTTTGAAAACTCTACAAATAGCGGAGAAGCACTGACATAGTGCCGGGCATGGCACACTGTTGAAGGTGTTTCCTTCTGCTGTATATGTTGTTGTTGTTAGGTGCCGTCGAGTCGGTACCTGACTCATAGCGACCCTCATAGGGTTTCCAATGGCTGACTGCTTCGGGATTGCCTTGGGAGTGGATTACCAGGCCCTTCTCCCATTTTTGTGGTGTTGGGAATTGAACTCGGGGCCTCAGAGACTGCAGCGCAGCGCTCTACCCACTGAGCTAGATCCCAGCCCCTCTGCTGTACATAGGGTGGCTATATGAGTTAGACCCAACTCCACAGCCCTCTCACAACAACAACGTTAATCATATGATTTGTTGTTGTTGTTAGGTGCTGTCCAGTTGGTATCTGACTCATAGCAACCCTCATAGGGTTTTCAGTGGCTGACTGTTTCAGGATTGCCGTGGGAGTTGATTGCTAGTTCCTTCTCCCATTTTTGTGGTGCTGGGAATTGAACTCGGGGCCTCAGAGACTGCAGCGCAGTGCTCTACCAACTGAGCTAAATCCCAGCCCAATCATATGATAGCTATAGTAAATTAAATACTTCCTTAAAATCACTTCAGGTAGCTATTACTGAAAGAAAATTAAAGATAAATAAGTAATTACATTGGTTTCTAAGAGGATAATATTTACTAATTATGATTCTATAATGGATATCATGCTGCAAAAATAGAACAAACAAATCTAAGCAAATGTAAGTATATGGTTTACTATCCTATCTAGGAAAATTATTTTCCCACAATTACTGTGAATTATTTCATTTCAATATAATGTTCAATCAACTTCTGAATGTTGTACATCCCCTTCTAATTAAAAGGGTAACATTTTGATTAATACCAATGGACGATATTAGATGGACTTTCTAAAAGTTATATACAAACAATTGCCTTGTTTTTCTTTATTAGCAAAGTAGGAAAGGTAAAATTCATATATTCTCATACTCCCTTGCATCTGTGAAGAGATATGTAAAGGACTCCACAGAGGTCCTAATTTTCTTTAGTGCTTTCTTGGTTTCTTAAATTTAATCCTAAAATGTTCTGGAATATATGTCAATCATCCTGTGATCATAGCAGCTAAAAGCACAAGCTAAACTTAGTGATGAAGGAAAATAAAGGATACTAAGTTGCCAATACAGTGTTAAGCCACACTAACAGCTCTGGAGACAGTCCTTCAGAATTTCTTCACAGGAACAATTTTAATCAACACTTAATATAAATTACAGTGATAGTATTTTATATGAAATTCAGAGTCAAATAGAAATAAAATAGTAGGACAGTCACACTATTACTAAGAGTCCTTCAAGAGGAAATTGTAAGATGTCATTTGACTATTGTCGTTGTCCTTGCTGGTTGTCATCCAGTTGATGTCCAACTCATAGTGACCTTATGTGTGGGTATTTGTCTATTTAGTCCCCATTAATTTTAATAGGCCAGTAGCCATAGCACTGTGGATTCCAGTCCTGTCAGATCTTGGAATTTAAGCAGGGTCGGATCTGATTAGTACTTGGATTGGAGAACACATGGAAACATCAGGTACTGTAGGCTTGGGAGAAGGACCCAGGTAGTCACTCCCAAAAATCAATCCCACCACTGAAAACCCTATAAATAGCAGAGAAGCACTGAAAATAGTGTTTTGCCTGTTGTATGTAGGGTCACTATGAGTTGGACACCAACTGGATGGCACCCAACAACAATTTTAATAGGAGAAAATAAACAGCTATTTTTTTCATAAATTAAGATTAAGGTTCTCATTTATTTGTCTCATATTTTCTCCTTTGCAAAACAATATTCAAGAAATGAAAATATGCTCCATGATATTACTATGTAACAACATTCACACTCCTGATGTGGTTATTTTCCCATCAGTTTATTCACAGGGCAATGCACACATACACAGACTTACATATTTAATCCACAGAGGAGATTGGCATATAAAAGCAATTCTGCACAGCATATGAAAAATTAATCATACTTCTTTTAAAAGATGCTAAACATATCTTTCCAAAGAAAATTCCCTAACATACTGTGTTAAATCAGGGATCTTCATTCATAAGCCAGGTGCTAAGGGATTAGATCCAAATCTCAGTATTTGACCAATGTTGCCCTTTTGATACAAGAGGGATTGTTTTTCTCCTATGGATTTACTGAAAGCAAATTTGCCAATTTAAACCATCTGTCGCTTATCCAAGAGAAGATTTATTATTTTCTACTGAAAAGTTATTTCTAACTAAAGAAATGCAGGTCACTAAAGACAGGCTCTCAGTTTTTAATGAGCTTTTCAGACCCGATAAGTCTCTCAAACTGCACCTTCCTGTCCTTGTTGCATTCGTCAAAGGTCTACCTGATGCCTCTAAAACTGCATTTAGGAAGGTAAAATTAGAGGTTAATTCTTTGATTGTAGTAATTGCCCAACATTATTATAGCAATTCTTTTCCTGTCTATTGTACAATCTCTGATTTCCTGTTATCCTAAATGGTTGGTCCACCACTTACTCATTGTGTTGTTCCAGAAAGGAATGTTATTTTTACTCAATCACTAGTAATCAAGGAAGGTGATGGTAAATTGAACAAGTGTCCAGATTAAGGACAGCAAAGTGTGCCAGTGATTATTGCCATTGCCAAAAGTGTGATGTAGCAAGTAAACATGAGTTCACGGTAAAAATGAAGCATATCATCCAAAGAGAAGAGTAGTCTTCAAATAGGAACCTATCAATGTTTTAGTTTATAAAGATTCACTATTTAAAAGGTTGGATATATATGTGATAATTTAAATACTAGTTATTTTCACTGAAAAGTTATTTGTAACAAGAGAAACACAAGTCATTGAAGATAGGTTCTCAGTTTATGATAGGCCTTCAGACTGAGTCTCATCACATCAGATATGTATATGCCTGTGTGTACTTATTATGTACCTTAAATAGTGTTTGAAGACTGTGATATAGGAAAGTATGGACTGTAGGAGCCTTGACTATATTTCCATGGATTTATTTACCAACACTAACGATTTATGTAGTAGTAACCCTTAGGAAAATGGCAGATGCTTTGAGTCAATCAGTACACATTATGTGTGTACTGGAAGATCACACTGAACTGAATTAATATGTGCAATTATTACACATCAACCAAAAATTTTTAAATAAATGAAAATATACTGACTATCAGGAATAAACATCTCAAAAGTGATTCTGTACCACATCTTATCAGATTCCTCATTAATATATGACTAGAACACCAGGTGCTATAGTCTTGGGAGATGGACCTGGCAAACCACTCCCAATAAACAATCAGCCATTGAAAATCCTATAAATAACAGAGAAGCACTGACAATAGTGTTTCATCTGTTGTATATGGGGTCACTATGAGTCAGACATCCACTGAAGGTACCTATCAACAACAACAGCAGCAGCAACAACAACAAGACAATATGTCAGAGTAAAACTTACATAGAGAAATATTTCAGACACATCTGTAATAGTAATAAAGTTTTAAAAGGCAATTAAAAAGCCCCAAGAGATTTCACTGAGCTTTTCTAAAACCCTTCTTTTTCCATTGCATAAATGTCATTAATCCCTTACAACAGGAAGGAAAGTGAGTGGCAAGTTGTCAAATAACAACTTCAGTGAATTTCTTCCTTGAATATACAAAACTGAAATGAAACACGCTGGGGACACTATTGCTTATGGACACATGGATATACTGCAAGACAAACTTGGTCTCAAATCACAGAAATCTCAGCTCCATTAGGAGGCTTAGTTACTTACCATGCATAAGGAAAATATTTCATTGTCTTGAGTTTCATTATTAATAAAGTAGAATTCAGTACATAAAAAGACTTTTGTGAAGACTAAATGAATAATAAAAGTAACTCATTGAGTTTAGTATATATACATAGATATATGTACACACATGTGTGCATATATATACACGTATACATATATGTGTGTGTATATATATAAGTATATATTGTTGTTGTTAGGTGCCGTCGAGTCAGTATCTGACTCATAGTGACCCTCGTGGGGTTTTCAATGGCAGACTGTTTCAGGATTACCTTGGGAGTGGATTACCAGGTCCTTCTCCCATATAAATATATGTACACAGACATATACAAATATGTATACATACATATTTTATATATACATATATACAAATACATGTACATATACATATATACACATATACACATATACAAATATACACACATATATACATATGCATACATATATACATATATACACACATGTATATGTAAATATATATGTATATGTAAATATATACACGTGTACATACATGTATATGTAAACATATATACACACATATGCACATATATACATATATACATATACATAAGCATACATACATATATACATATATATGTATGCACACATATATGTATGTTGTTGTTGTTGTTAGGTGCCATCGAGTCGGTATCCGACTCATAGCGACCCTCATAGGGTTTTCAATGGCTGACTGTTTTGGGATAGCCTTGGGAGTGGGTTGCCACATCCTTCTCCCATTTTTGCAGTTCTGGGAATCAAACTCAGGACCTCAGAGACTGCAGCGCAGCACTCTACCAACTGAGCTAAATCCCAGCCCGTACATATACTGAGCTGGTATTTAGCTCAATTGGTAGGGTGCTGCTATGCTCATTCTGAGGGCCTGGGTTCAAGCACTATCTCTACAAAATGGGAGTAGGACCTGGAAACCCACTCCCGAAACAATCCCAAAGCAATAAGTTTTTGAAAACACTGTGAATAGCAGAGAAACTTTGACATAATGCCAGGCATGCTACAGCTACATTGTTGGGGAGTGTTTTGTTCTGTTGTACCTAGCATTACCGTGAGTTGGACCCAATTTGATGGCACCAAACAACCACACACACAAAAATTATATATATATATACATGTACATACATATATACATATATATGTAGGTATATATATACACATATATATTTATATATATGCATACATATATGCATATGTGTGTAGATAGGTAGATAGATAGATAGATAGATAGATAGATAGATAGATAGATAAATGTACACATTGGTGGTGCTAAGGATTGATCTCAGGACTTTGCACATGCTAGGCAAGGATTCTGCCTCTGAACTACATCCCCAGCACTACTAACATGTTTAATAAAGCAAATAATAAATCTGATTATTGTTTTGAATATCTTGCAGAATATAAGTGGGATAAGAAAGAAAATAGCATAAACTATTTTAAAATAAATATAGTTGTCAGTGCAATGGTTATTAATTTTCAAGATTGTTAATTTTATACATTACAGATCACCATTTCCATTATCATTGCCCCAATGTCTTTTTTTGAGATGAAGTGCAACTTTTAACTAACAATCAGGCAGATATCCCTATTTGGATCTCACACATCTTCAACATATAGAACTAAATCCACCAATTCACATATATCAGCATAGTCATAAAAAACACAAAATCATCATTACTCCTTCCAAAAGTTAAAATATTCTTTTCCATCAAATTCTTCTTGAGAGTTTTGCTAAAATCATCTTCATCCCTCTATAACCTTCCTCCCTGTAGCCAATAACTCACCAAGTGAGTGCTATATATGTTTGGTCTTCTCTACCCTCAATATCTGAGGTAAGCCCATGTTATCTCTCAGGTGAACCACTGCAAAAGTCCAACTAATGACTTCCTGTCTATTATTGGCTTTAATTGCATATCTTATTTTAGAACATAAATCTTCTTGAATGGCTTCCATTGTGCTTTCACTTTATTTTTTCACCCATGATCAGGAACGTGCTGCCAAATATGGAGAAGACAAGTTTGGTCTTCGAAAGAAAAACATGAGCTTTACTGTGTTAACTCTTTGCTGCATAGAGAAAACTCCCTGCATTTTTACACTTCTGAGATATTTTATCAGAAATTTTGTTTTGGTGTAGAAATCCAGATGATGGTAAATGCTGTGCAGGAACACAAAGCAATATAGGAGGCTAGAAGAAGCAAAGAGTGAAACAAATCATTTGAATATTCTTGCTTTGCAAGAAAATGATTGTCAATGCCTATCTTATGTTTTAAAGGAAACATTCTGTCAATTGTGCAGAGGAAAGACTGCAAAGAAGCAATTTTGGATGCAGATCATCAGCGGGCTATTAAAATATTCCAGGCAAGAAATGATAACACAGTGATCCCAGGAGGTATGGTAGAGATTAGGAAAAGAGAGTAGATTCAGAATACATTCTGAAGTTAATGCAAAGAGATTAATTGGTGGGTTATGAGATATAAAGAGGAATCACATACAAATGTAAAATTTTGGCATGGGCATGCTTTCTTAATGAAAGTTGCATTGCAGAAAGTGTAGGGTTGAAGAAAGAAAGGGGATTAAGAGTTATTTTTAAATATGTTAATTTTAAGATGGCTATTTATAGTAAAGGGGGCTGGAGTTTTAGCTCAGTTGGTAGACTGTCACTCTGTGGTTTCTGAGGCCCTGGGTTCAATGGCCAGCACTGCAAAAAAGGGAGAATGATGTGGTGATCCACTCCCAAAACAATACAGAAATAATCAGCCACTGAAAACCCTATGAGGGTCATTATGAGTTGGACACGACGTGATGACACTCAGCAACAACAAACAATAATTTATAATAAAAATAGTGATTAAGTCATCCATTTGATGTGGACCTAGTGAGGTCTGAATATGGGACAGGAACTTTGGAATTATCAAAGTATTAAAAAGCTCCATAAGTATTGCGTTTGCGTAGCTCACCTTAGGAGAAAGAATAAAGGAGGTGTCAAGACTGAGGCCTGGGGCATTGTCCCCTTGGGATATGGATGAGGGGGAGCCTGGAGAGTAATAGCCAGTGAAAAAAGAAAATCAGAAAGAAATATTGTTGCAGAAACAAAGAAAATTTCAAAAAGACAGGTAGTCAGCTTTTAAAACATTGATGATAATATGAGAACTAAACAATGATCACTGTATTTATCCTCATCC
This sequence comes from Pedetes capensis, assembly GCA_007922755.1. Classification (NCBI taxonomy): domain Eukaryota; kingdom Metazoa; phylum Chordata; class Mammalia; order Rodentia; family Pedetidae; genus Pedetes; species Pedetes capensis. Next base: position 46,235 of record VMDO01010973.1, read on the forward strand.
TTCAATGATGTAGAGTTATCAGTGGGAATTTGCCAACCAGCTAAGGGCAAGACTTCTTAGCTTTACTTGAAATAATGTACACTATTTAACAAAATTTGGGTCCATTAAGTGGAGTTGGAAGTGACCTATTCCACTTAGGGTTTTCCCCTATCCCATTGGCTGTAGGGTAGTGCATGAGAAATATTAAGAAATTATATGTTAAAGGACAAGGAGCCTTTAACAGCCTGGGTTATTAAATGACTACAAACCAAACCTTCCACACCTATTCTTCAATACACTTGACTAGAGATAGCCCCATTGGACTATGAACGAATAAGAAACAACGTTATATTTTATTATAAGGCATAAACTGCAGTATTTATTTACTAAAGCACTTAGTGATACTCTGAGAAGTTAAGGAAGATTCCCAGGAGGATGTCAATAAGGTAATTGTCCATGTGATCTACTGAGACAGGGAGACAGGCTACATTGGGTAGGTCAATGATGTCCTAAGTATAACATTAACCTGACTCATCAAAACTGACTAGATAGGGGCTGATTATGTAGCTCAATGATTGAGCAATTGCCTAGTGTGCAAGAATCCCTGCATTCAATCCTCAGCACTGCAAAAAAAAAAAAATCTCTCCCATAGTTTGAACCAATTTAAACTCCAACAACAGTGGTATGACTTTCCCCATCTCTTCAAAAATTCCTAAGACATTTATGTCTTTTTATTTAGTCCTTCCTGTATTAGTCATGGTTCTCTAGAGAGGTAGAAACAATAGGAGATATAGATATAGATATAGATAGATATAGATGATACATAAGAGGGTATTTATTAGGGGAATTGGCGTATGTGGTTATTGATGCTATAAAGGCTCAATATAAACCATCTGAAAGTTGGTGACTTCAGGATGTTGGTAGAATGGCTCAATCAAGATCTAAATGCCTCTGAATCAGGCAAGATAAAGGTGAAATTCTTATTTGAGGCTGAAAGCCTGAGAATCCAAGGAGAATAGAGTCTGGTATAAGTTCTGGAGATCAAAGACCAGAGAACCTGGAGTTCTAATGTTCAAGGCAAGAGGAAAAAGATATTTTACCTCTAAGACAGCAAGAGATGCTTTCCCTTTCTTCCGCTTTTTTGTCCTATCCATGTCCTCAAGAGGTTAAGTGATGCTCTCCTGCACTGAAGGTGTATTCTTCCTATGTAGTTCATTGTTTCATAGGCCAACTTCTCCCTGGAAATATCCTCAGACACACCTAGAAATAATCTTTCCCAGTTCTCGAGGTATTTCTTAACCCAGTCAAGGTGACATCTGAAATTAATCATCTTACACCATCTAGTCTCAATTTTGAGAGAACTAGAAGCAAAAACTAGAAAAGGAAGGGAAACTGATTAAGCAGATCCTACTGTCTTCTCTACTGCAAATCTCCAAGCCTCTTTGCAGACCTAAGTTAGAGAAAAGAAGGTAGGTTTTAATTATGTATGATTGAGTTTTTAAATTGAATTACATTGGTTTAATTTTGAATTTGTTCATTAAATGTATAATATATGCACATAGTAAATATAAAGGAAAAAATAAGTATATAGTAAAAAAGTTACTTTTACATCCTCATCATAAAGACACTCAATTTTCCACTCATGGGGAAAAGACTTTTAAACGAAATGGGTTTCTTGAGTATTGTTTTAGAGATTCTTCATAAACAGAGACAAACACAAATACTAGCATACCATATACACAATTTAAGACCTTCCTTTTTTTGCTTAAAAATATTTTCTGGAGATCACATCAGTAAAAATCTATGTCCTTTTTTATCAGACTTCTCCTTTGAATGACATTCAACCTCTTGTTAAATCATTTGTCAATTTGCCAATTGTAAACAAAACTCCACTTAATAATTTTTACATATGTCATTTTACTCACATGCAAGTTTATCTGTGCAGGATAATTCCAAGGAAAGAAATTGGTTCTAGGGAAATGCTAGGAAAAATAGCATATTCATTTGAAAATTTGATAGGTATTCCTAAATTGATTTTGAGGATATTTTTCTGATTTATGATCAGCAATATATAAGTGAATCTGTCTAATTTGAATTTCTGTTATTATCAGTAAAATCAATTCTATGTTTAAAGGCCATTTGTACATTTTATGCTTTTTTATATCATTTGTCTTTCTTTCGGTGTGCTAAGATGTCCATGAAAGCCATATGTGTGCCAGAATGCAGGAAATAAACTTCATGAAGGTTCAGACACATGTGCTGTTGACAAAGCTTTTAGGAGTACATTTGCCTAAGTCCTTCTAGGATATACTCATTAAGATAAAAAAAAAAGTTGCCCTACCTCACTTGTATTCCTCTTACTACTATGAAGGGATGAAAGAGTTTGGTGATCTTTGAATTTTAGAACACATAGTTCACTCAGGAATATTTAGGGTGACAGAGAGGGCTGCCAATTTAAACTAGGACCCCAAGTGACAGAATATTCTATGGCAAGCACATGTTCTAGTGAAAGCTTTCCTGCCTTTTTGTGATATGGCTTTAAAAAAAATGCTCTTTGGCCTGGTACTATACCCTAGTAACAAATGAAAATGTGACAATGGCCCCAGATATGGTAATGTGAGTTGCCCCTTAAGACCTACTCCTCATTAGATCCACTGAATCACAAAGTCAAGCAGGCACAGAAGAAATGCTGTGAATAAGCAGAAGGTGCTGTATCTTGGATTGCATGCTGAGGGTTGGCTCAGGCATGGTGACTTATATGATGCACAAAAGCCTTCCTTCTCTACTCATTCCAGTGATCTGATGGGAAGTTTCCAAAGACCAACTGTTGAACAGGACTATTGGCCCACAAATGGGATACCTTTACAATAGTGAAAAATATATTTTTGCCACAGTATGGCCCTACTGAGTAGGATGCCTGAAAACAGTGTTGAGGGAGATTTTTCAATAGGCAGATCTAAGAGAGGATGTATGTGGGATCACAATGAATGCCTAGCTAAAATGCAATTCAGGAACATCCTGCATTGTTGGAGTTCACTTCTAAATGGGTGCACTATATACACCAAATTCTGATTAGTTGTGAGTAACTTTCTGGTTTGTCAGAAGACTAGAAAATTTAAAAACTGAAGTCATGGTATTATAAAGTGAAAGAAGTCACAAAACTTGCCTTGTTTTTGTAAGGTAAATTGTGTCTCCTGATAATGTTCTTCAGAAAAGCTCTGCTTTAAAATATGCCTGAGGTGAGCAAGTAGAGATAATAATGTCTCCAGCCAATGTCTTCAATTACTTCGGTGCTCATATGGTTAAGCCAGTAAGAGAGTAGCCATGGAGTCAGACATGCAAGGCACATGTGGGATCAATTACATGATGCCTTAAACATGAGATATGGCTTGCTCAAAGTCCTCTTGTAGGGGTCTTGTAGCACAAATCAAAGTTGAAGGACAGCAGATATCCCACAAGCCTAATTTGTTCACTAGGAAAAAGTAACTAGAAATAATCATTAGATAAATTGTCTCTGCCTCTTCCCTTTGAGAGAAGGTTCAGGGGCAGAGTATTGCTATACATTCTGTCTGGAGATGCAGGAGGCATTCAAACAGCCAGCTATCTTTTCTGTGAAACTTGGTCACTACTACCAATCATATTTGCTTTCTCCAATTCTCTACCTCTGTGTCCTCCACTATCCTGGAATATCCACATTCATAAGATATCAATACATATGTTTTCCCCTTAGGTTCTATTTTCCAAACTGAAGTAAGAAAAATAATCCTTTACTATAATTTTAGCCATATCTGTATTCATTTTAATTTTCATAGCCATTAGTTTAATTTTCACAGCTATTAGTTTGTCTTCTCTTTAGAAAGCTTTTCTCACATTTACTTTGTCTTATCATGTTAGAAATAAATTTAATTTTTCTCATTATTTTTATTCTTGGGGAGATATTTTGTGAGAATTTTCATCTGTAACAACATGTTATTCTTAATGGCATTCTTAATCTGTGTGTGTGTGTTCTTTTCCTACTTTTATTTTATAGTATCTCTGTAGAACTCATGGGATGATTCATTAGTTTTTTGAGGCTTGTTTTGAAAATTTAGTTCTCTGTCTTGTTAATGAGAACACAAGCTGGAGGAGAGGTTCTGTGTACTTTAGAGTATTAAGGATGTTCTACTCTTTGTGTCTCATCAGCAGCTGGAAGAAATAACTACGATTTGAGAACACTGTGGAATACTTCCCACAGCAACCCCCACTTCCACAGATTGTTTAATGCAAAACTTGTCTATGAGATTTATCACTTGACTGTATAACCATTGCTTCTCCTAGAAACTAAATCAACTCTTGTTTAAAAGGGGGGGGGCTTACAAGGGAAAAAGAGTGTTCTTGAGACGTTTTCTGAGTCTACAACTGGAGACTCCTTATTTATATAGCTTCTTTCACTATTATATTATTACTTAAGTGATTTTGTAAAACCTTCATTTTACTTAATACTTCTTGTTGTTATTGTTGCTGTTACATGCCATAGAGTCATGTCTGACTCATAGTTACAGGGTTTTCAATGGCTTATTGTTTTTCAGGATTGCCTTGGGTGTGGATTGACACATCCTTCTCCCATTTTTTGAGGTGCTGGGAATTGAACCCAGGACCTCAGAGACTGCAGAGAAGCGCTCTACCAACTGAGCTAAATCCCAGCCCACTTAATACTTCTAGGTTTCATATTTTGTTGTGGTTAGGTGCTGTCGAGGCATATATAGTTCCAATTTAATTCAGGATGGAGCATCATTTCTGTTTTCTATTGTTATACTCTCCTGAATGTGTGAGGGAGAGCAAAGTATAACTGGAAGTTGATTCTTTGGACCTTACGTTTTAATATCAGAATTTTAGTTGGTAACAATTCTCTTATTCAGATGGCATGTTCAGCTGTGCACTTTGTGTGGGATCAGGAAAAATTTATGTGACATGGTAGAAAATCCATTTTCCAGTTTCTGTCACCATCACAAAATGCCAGAACAAGAAAAAAAAATAGAGAGAGAGGAAGAGAAATAGGTTAAATAGTCTAGAGATTTTGTATCCTCTTTGTATTTGCATAGCATACTGAAGTTTCTTGAACATGTCTCTCATGTGTTCTTTCAAATAAAATACTATGCTATTTCATTTATTGTGCTATTATCTCTCATTGATTTAAATAACCTAAATTTCAGAGACCTTAGTTAAATTGGCTTATGTAACTTTTATGGCTGATAACCTTCATGACTTTGTTTGAAAGTTCAAGGTCATATTTAAAAAGATAATAATTAAATGATCAATGATGACATATTAAAAGATAATGAAATTTAAATTTGAGAGTAGTGTATAAACAAGTTTTCCCAGGAAAATATGTCAGTTTTATGGGTCAGGTTGTCTAGACTATAGCATACAGCTATTTAATCAAATGCTAACCTAGATGTTGCTGTGAATGTAGTTTGTAGGTGTGATGGACATCTACAATCAGATGACTTTAAGTAAAGGAAATTATCTTTGATAATTTTGGAAGCCCTCTTCCAATCAGTTGAAGGCCTTAAGAGCAAAATCTCAGCCTTCAGAGAGAAGGAGGAATTCTGCAAAAAGACTGCAATGTCAATACCAGCTGAGTTTGCAGCCTACCTGCTGGCTTGGTCTATGGATTTTGGACTTAAAATCAATCTCTCTCTCTCTCTCTCTCTCTCTCTCTCTCTCTCTCTCTATCTATCTCTCTGTGTGTGTGTGTGTGTGTGTGTGTGTGTGTGTGTTTTCTTGAGTCTAAGGTATACTTCCCTGGGGAACTCTTATTGATACAGAAAGATATACCCATACTAGGATGCTCTGTCAGTTTATCATAGGAGAATTCCTTTGGGTGAATGGCTCAGAAAATTTTGCTGTTCCTTACAACTGCCTCTCCATTCTGGCCCTACTACAAGTAAACTGTACAATCACACAAAAGGATTCTATATGCCACTCTCAAGTATAGTTTTCTTAGAATACTTCCCATAGAAACCTGTTTATATTTTAAAGAATTTTATCTGAAAGACCATTATATTACCTGGTAAGAATCTCAATGAAAGAGAAATCAGAATTATAGAAATTATGAAGAGCACCAGGCACAGTGGCACATGCCTGTAATCCCAGTGACTCTGGAGGCAGAGGCAGGAGGATCACAATTTCGAGACAGCAGGTAGTCTGCGTAATTTAGAGACACCCTGTCTCAAATAATTAATAATAATAATAATAATAATAATAATAATAATAATAAAATGGACTGGGGGTACAGCTCAGTGGTTCAGCACTTGCAAAGTATGCAAGCATGAGGCCCTGGGTTCAACCTCCAGTACTACAAATAATAATAATAATAATAATAATAATAATAATAATAATAATAAAATTAAAAAAGAAAAAAGAAAGATATTATGAAGAGTAAGTGTATAGATTATATTAAGATGGACAGATAATATAGAAATTAACAGGTAATCTCCCACATTTAACAATTAAATGAGCAAATATGAAAAAAAGTATGCCACCAATATTTCAAATACCAGCACAGCCACACATCCTAAATAGGTTTCAGCTGAGCTTCCAGGCTAAGGCACACTAGGGAGAAGGACCTGGCAGCCCACTCTCAAAACATTGAGCCATTGAAAACCCTATGTAAAATGGAGAAGCATTATCAAATATAGTGCTGGAAAATGAGCCCCTCAGCCTAAAAAGCATTCAAGAACTACTGGGGAACAGTTGTCTCCTTAGAGTATGGTCAAACTTGATGACAGGAATCGGATAAAGCCCCTGGAACCCCCTTTTACTGATATGGCATAACTCAAAATGAGAAGAAACAGTGAATGCAATCACAAGCTCATAAAAAGATCATGTACATAGCATAGTGTAGGGTAGTGTTTCATTCTGTTGTACATAGGGTCACTATAAGTTGGCTTCAACTCAAGGGTACCTAACAACAAAATGTATCAAATGAAGAATTTATACTGAGTTATTACATGAAAAACGAACAATTACAATAAGATACGTATATTCAATTCATTTTACAATGAAAGAACTTAAAAGTGGTTGGTTCAAATCACTGCCCTCCCAGGGTCCTTTGGAAATGGCAGAGCAAGAGTGAAGAAAAAAGCCAAATATTGAAACTGTGTTTTAGGCAAGTTCTAAGGCACAAGTGTGTGAAAACAAACATTCATCCTAGGTAACTAAAGCAGTGGTTGAGATAGTTTAGCAGGATTCATACAAAGACAGAACAACCTGATTCTAAAATGATAATAATTATCAGCTGAAGACAAAATGTAAAACAGCGTGGATACATGTGGTGTTCCCAGAATTGAGTTAGTATTTAAGAAACATATTATTATGTAAATACTCAGGAGATCCCTACACATCCAGAGCCCTGAGCATCACTATGTGAAGGACTGTTGGGCTTTTTGAAAGTGTCCAAAATTCAAATAAGGAAGCTAAAATTGATTCTAAAGTGGGCACATTTGAATGAAAACAAAGATAACAATGTATATAAGTTGTCTTTATATCTACTTATAGTATTTTTCATTTGCTATTGTAATTTTTGCAAAAATATAGAGTTGTGAAAAGTGAAGGTAATTTCAGTTTTCAATTTACAAAATTTATTTTACATGGTATATTATAAGGCACTTATACTCATCTTTAAAACTAACCACTTTGACACATTTCTGAATAATATATGGTAATGTAAATTGTGACTGCCTCCAGACAATACTTCCAGACAAGTGTCAGGCAAAACTTATTGTTCTTTGGAATTCTCTGTTGATTTTTCAGTTGAAGTGTTATTTGTTTTTTGCTACTGACTTGTCACAGCATGGCATCTTTTAGCCTCAGGATGTTAAGTAAAACAATTATTCTTTACAGACTCATTGTTAGGTTCAAGACACTCATCAGTGGATTTTAAATTCTGTAAGGCAAGGTCTCTTAGAATTTTTTAAACAAGAGAAGATCATTATTTCTGAAAAAAATCACTTGGGCTTTGATTTTAAAAGTTCAATTTTGGGTCCAGATGAGTAGTAAAAGGTAAATAAAATAAAATAAGATAAGATAAAATAAAAGTTTAAAAGCTGCGAGTGAGGAGAAGAATGCATTATTAACCAAAAAAGTGGTAGTTAGTTCTACTGCTGAGGACAATGTCCTACTGTTTTCCACTCAAAGCTAATTAATTTGTTGAATCTTTTTATAAGTGGAGAATTTGTGACATACTGCCACCATAGGACATTTATAAATTATGGCTATTCACCTGAACACATAAGAAGACTCAAAATGTGGAATTTCTTCTAACGAGAGACTTCAGGGGGTAAATTCCATCTCAGCCTTAGTTCACTGATCGATTGTAAACAAAGCCACAAGACTCGTGCTCAGCTGGTTTCCTGTTAGTTCATGGGAATGACATTTGGGGAGAAAACAGGATTTGTCTTTTCTTGAACATCTTAAAAATTAAAATGATAGTGATTTAGACTTTAAAAGCCATGAATCTGCAGGAGTAGAAAGAAATTTTCAAAATAAATAAAATTTACAGAATTTTGGTGATTATCAATAATTATAATTATCATAATTATAAGAGTCATGTGTAAAAATTATTATAGGACATGCTCAGTGAAACAGATTTTTCAAGTTCAGTTTTCAAAAGATTTCTAAACATCTAGGCACTATAATCATCTCCATTTTATACATGAGAAAATGAAGAACCAAACAATTTAGGTAAATGAAGTTTGAAAATCTACAGAATGATGGGCACCAAGATACATGCCAGTAATCCCAGCAACTGAGGAGGCTGAGACAGGAGGATCACAAGTTTGAGGCCAGAGACAGTTTGTATAATTTAATGAGACCCTGTCTCAAAATAAAAAACAAAAAAGGGGGCTGAGGGTGCATCTCAGTGGTCGAGCATTTGCTTAGTATGTAAAAGACACTGGATTCAATGCTACAGTAAAAGAAAGAAAGAAAAGAAAGATGAAAGAATGCAATAAAGAGAAAGAAAAGGAAAGGATGAATGAAAAAAAAAGAAAGAAACTCAATATATGTGTCACAAGAGACAGAATTTTAAAATATGTCTGAGTGATGATGGATTGAGAAAAGGAAACTTGTGATGCTCTTCCAATCTTTAGAAAGTCAAACTAAATTCATCTTTTACCTGAAGACTATTTTTTCCTGATAGAAAAATTCAGAGTATCTCACCCAGCAATTTCTTTTCCACTATACTCTTATTTTGGACATATTGTCAGGAGGGACCAATTCCTGGTGAACATCATGTTTGGGAGAGTGGTGGATAAATGTAAAAAAGAAAGATCCTGAACTAGATGGATTGACACAGTGGCTTAAACAGATGAAATAATGGGCTTAAACATAAAAAAAAAAATCATGTGCATGGCATGGTATCAGGTAGTGTTTCATTCTATTGTATATAGGGTTGCTATGAGTCAGACTCAACAGCACATAACAACAACAACACACTCTTATTGTAGGTAGGATCATCTGATGCTTACTTTTTCTGAGTCCTCCTTTGCTGTACACTGTATGATATCCACTTGTTTGTGCTTCAAAACAGCTGAAGAAGGTTAATTTCATAGGAACACTCATCTACTCTGTACACAGTGTATGTTGGGCTCTGCCTATATTGAATTCCTCTCCCTTCCTAACCCTAACTTCTCCCTCAATGTCCATTTCACTTCAGAGTATACAAGTGTATCTCTTTGGGCCAAAATTTTCGAACATAACTATACGCCCTAAACAAGTTCATTGTGATAAGGCCAAGGAGCACTAAATATAGAAAGTTGTGAACAGTGCCTAAAAAATACTAACCGGGAGTAATATCAGCATCAGCAGAAGAAACAGGCATTGAAATGGTGGTGGCACTAGACATCATGGTGGTTGAAGATAAAGTATCTGCTTTACTTTTATTCTGTATTCTAATTTTAATGTACAAGAAAGGATCATGGAGCAAAAGCAAAAACAGAAAAAATATTTAAAGGAGATGAAAAATGTGAAACATTTCCTGGTAAATATCTCACTACTCAATAATCTTAATCCATTTCCTTGGGATATCTTCAAGTGCAGAAGTAAGATTTGATTTAAAACTACTTAAAAATAGTAGTAAAGGAGTGAGAGAAGTTGTGTTCTAAACCAGGAGTTGATTTAAAAAAAAAAAGTAAAACAGCATTGTTGGTTGACATAGAATTCAGGTGAATGTAGGGACAGTGAGGGGACAGATTTAAATTATACATCTCCAGGGCAGTTATTCTGTTGAGGAGTGATTCACATCAGAATTTTCAATTCTGAAAGAGTTCTTTCATACAGTTCTCCATTACCCTTTTGTAACACAAATGAGAGTCTCAGCAGAGATTGTATATCCATTCTACAGCAAGAAATGAGGCTTAAAATATTGGATCATTCTAACATCAAAGAGGAAAATATATCAGGACTAGGGCAATAATGCTGCCTGCAGCCGTAGCCCTGTGGCATCCAATACCGTCAGATCTCGGAAAGCTAAGCAAGGTTGGGCCTGGTTAGTACTTGGATGGGAGACCACCTGGAAACACCAGGGGCTATAGCCTTGGGAGATGGACCCGGCAACCCACTCCCAAAATTCAATGTACCATTGAAAACCCCATGAACAGCAGAGAATCACTGACAATAGTGTTTCGCCTGTGGTGTGTAGGATACAGACTTGAGGGCAACCAAGAAGAAGGAGGGCTACAATATTTTTCTCTAACGCATGTTGTTTTATGCTCTTCCACTCATATCACGTAGATGATATGATGAAAGAATCCTATCTCATAACTTTTCTAGGTAAACCAGTTCTTCAGCCCACAAAAGAAATGATAAAAGCCAAAATACATTGCTTGTTGCTAAAAGTTCTACTGTTATTTTCTGAGAATTGATGAATATTTTCTAATGTTGACATTTTCTGGCTTCTAAGGACATAATCAAGGCTGAAGTTCAGCTCAGTTGGTAGAGTGCTGCTCTGCACTCTCTAAGGCCTTGAGTTTGATCACTACCACCATAAAAATGGGAGAACATAGCAATCCACTCTCAAAAACAATCTCGAAACAATCACTCATTGAAAACCTTATGAATAGCAAAGTAGCATTGATATGGTGCTAGACCTGGCAGCCCACTCCCAAGAAACAATCAGCCATTGAAAACTTTACGCTTGAAGTGCTTGGGATCAGACTCAGCTCCTCAGGCTGGAAGGAGGTGTGCTGTCCCAACTGAGCCAAACCTCCAGCAAAAGTTTGGACTTAAAATCAGGTTGCACGTAATAATATAGATAAATATTCTCACAAAAAGACATGCAAGTAGAAAGGAGAGCATCAGTATGGTGGGGAGGGGATAGGAGAGTTATGAGAGGGAAAGGGGGAAGTTATGTGAGCAATGTACAATGAAATGCATATATGGAAATGTCATAATGAAGCCCATTAAGTTGTACATGAAAAATATCCAATAAAAAATTTAAAAATTAAATTAAATTGGGGACAAGAGGTGCAATCCAGTGGTAGAGCACTTGCAAAATATGTGCAAGGCCCTGGGTTCAATCCCCAAGTACCATAAAAAATAAAATTTAAAATAAAAAAAAGAAAAAAGAAAAAGAAAACTTTATGAATAGCAGAGAAGCACTCACAATAGTGCCAGGTAAGACACAGTGTTGGGGACTGTTTTGTCTGTTGTACATAGGGTTCTTATGATTCGGTCCCAACCCAAGGGCACCTAAAAGCAACAAGAACATGAACATCTATACCTTCAGTGACTGGAATATCTAATCAAATAGATTCCAGAAGATGTTCCAAATGTTTCTTCACAATTCATTATCAAACCAGGCACACACCTATAATCCCAGCACTTGGCAGGTGGAGGCAAGAGAAGGATTGGGAGTTTGAGGCTACAAACTAATACTCTGTCTAAAAAAATGAAAAGATTAATAAGTAAAAAAGAAAAATAAAATAATCACATAACTTATTTCTTTTATTTATTTATTTACATTTTTATTTATTTTTGCATTACTAGGAGGTTGAACCCAGGTTCTCACATATGTTAGACAAATGTTCTACCACTGAGATGCATCCCAACCCTTTTTTATATTTTATTTTGAGGTCTTTTATTTTATATTAAGGTCTTGCTAAATTTCACAGGCTGCCTCTGACCTGAAACTCTCAATCCTCCTTCCTCAGCCTCTACATTAGCTGGGATTACAAGTGTGTACCACAGCACCTGGCTTGGGTTTATTTTCGTTAGTTCCAATTAACAAAGATTCTACTTAAAGTGGAAAGCAAGGTGTTTTAATGACTCATTGGCATACATGTCCAAATTTAAAATATTAATTCCATTTGTGTATATACACAGCCTTTTTTTTTCAGTATTGGGGTTTTGAGTTTCTTCACGTGATAGGAAAGTCCTCTATTATTGAGCTAAAAACCCAGCCCCTTTTAATTTTTTTTTTCGAAACAGAGTCTGTTTACAATGCTCAGGTTGCCTCTGGCCTCAGTCTTGTGATGCTCTAGCCTCAGCCTCCCAAGTCACTGGAATTATAAGCCTGTGTGTACAATGATGGCCAGTTTACATAAGCTTTTTATATTCATTCATTTCATGTTTTCCTTTTAGTCTATACTTCTCTTTTCATAAAGGGAAATGTATTTTTGTTTTGGTCAGGAATATGACCAGGACACATAATGCAGAACTTGAATTATAAACAAAATAGATTTATTTACATGAAAATACTTTATCAACTTAATCTTTTAGGTCAATCTTCAGATATAATTAGAATTTTCAATATTCTACTACATTTTGGGGCTGGGACTTAGCTCAGATGGTAGAACTCTGCACTGCAGTCTCTGAGGACCAGAGTTCAACTCCCAGCACCGCAAAAATGGGAGAAGGGCCCAGCAATCCACTCCCAAGGCAATTCCAAAACAGTCAGCCAATGAAAACCCTATGAGGGTTGCTATGAGTCTGATACCGACTCGACAGCACCTAACAACAACAACAACTACTACATTTTTATATTTTCTTTGTTTGTATGTAATAAAAAGTGCCAATATGTTACATTGAATTGAGATTCACAAGTTTTAAGAAACCACTGGGTCTATCTTTTCTTATGGAAAAAAAAGTCTAATATTAAAAAAGTGATGTTAATTGAAAAGTTAATCTGTGTGACTAATCCCAGAAACCTTAGCCTGGCAGGCCTATGGCTTTTTCTAAAAGATGTCAAGCACTGTTTAATGCTCTCTCATGTGAGTTTTAGTAAATCATGAGGTAATATATCTGTTGACACTGAAAATGAAGAATTTCTTCTCACATTGCCCTTTCCTATGCTATATTTTCTTCATTTATAGTAATAACTTGTTGCTTAAAGTGTCAACATTTCCCACACTCAAATTAGAAAAGGTATTTCTCAATTATACTTTTATTCTTGTGACTGTTAAAATATATAAACATATATATTATCTTGACCCTGCAGCTGTAGCCCTGTGGCATCCGATCCCGTCAGATCTCAGAAGCTAAGCAGGGTCGGGCCTGGTTAGTACCTGGATGGGAGACTGCCTGGGAACACCAGAAGCTGTAGGCTTGGGAGAAGGACCTGGCAACCCCCTCCCATAAAGCAATCTGCCATTGAAAACCCTATGAAGAGCAGAGAAGCACTGACAATAGTGTTTCCCCTGTTGTACAGAGGGTCGCTATGAGTCGGATACCGACTCGACGGCACCTAACAACAACAACAACAACATATTATCTTGAATTATTTTTAAACACTTCTTGGTTATTTTATTCATTCTCATATGAAATCATAATAACAAGAGAGTTAAAATTATCTATTGCCCTATTATCAATCAAGACAACTTGACAACTGCTTTGGTTCCAATCCTATCCTGTATAAAAACCTTAAATAGTTGTAACTATGGGCAGCATGCCAAAACGATTATTGTTGCTGTTATTATTGTTGTTGTTGTTATTACATTATTATTATTATTATTATTATTATTATTATTATTATTACTATTAGAAATAGAGTCTCACTGTGTAGCCCAGTCTGGCCTAGAACTCTCTATATAGACCAGACTGGCCTTGAACTCACATTGATCCTCTTGCTTCAGCCTCCTGAGTGCTAGGGTTACATGCATGTGCTACTACATCTGGCAAAACTTTTTAATTTTTGTTATTTTAAACAATTCAGCTCTCAAAGATACAAAAGGGATGCCTTAAAATAAAAAACTATTAAAATTTTAAAAAATAAGTCCATTTTGGATTTGTATGTTGTTTTGTTTTTCTTAATCCTTATCAAATTGCATATATGAAAATTGTCACAATGAAAAGCATGTCAAAATGAATCGCATTATGATGTACATTAAAAATTTCTAATTAAAAAAACAGAAAAAAAAAATACATCTAGTTTAGATCCTAGCCTGCAGCCATACTGCTGTGGCCTCCAATCCTGTCAGATCTCAGAAGCTAAGCAGGGTTGGGCATGGTTAGTACTTGGATGAGAGACAACCTGGGAACACTAGGTGTTGCAGGCTTGGGAGAAGGACCTGGCAACCCACTCCCAAAAAACAATCAGCCACTGAAAACCCTATAAATAGCAGAGAAGCACAGACGATAGTGTTTCTCCTGTTGCACGTAGGGTCGCTGTGAGTCAGGTACTGAGTCTACAGGACCTAACAACAATAAGTTAGATCCTAGCCTAATTGCTTTATTTGACCTTTACTTGTTTAGAAGCTACTCTGTAATGCAAATATGATATGGAAGAATGAAAGGTCTTCTTATTTTCAAAATAAAAATATTAAACAGCATCATTCAGTAAAAGGAAAGACTTCACTCCAACCATATCTATGACAATATAATAAGCAGTTAGAATGCTAATGCATCCCTTTTATAGTTATGTGAAATGAAGAATCTCAAGTGAGCATGCAGCAAAGGTGAGTTGTATATCCCATATCCAAACTAGCATTTCAGCAGACCAGTCAATCACTAATTAACTTTTTTATCCTAACAGAAGTTCTTTTCTGTTGACAGACATCTCAGGTGATTCCATTTTCAGTTTGACAGAATGCCAAGTATGGAAATAGATTGTTTATCTGAATCCAATACTCAGAGGCTTTTGTCTGAGATACAGAATACATTTTTAACATCTTAGTTTGTATGAGTATGCTGTCCCACTCCCAAAATGCTTCTTGCCTAAGGAAGTCCAGCTTTGTCAATCAAAGTTAACTAGAGCATTAAAATTTTTTAGTGTGCACTTTCTCCTAAGTTTATTCAGATATTTTTTCTTCCTTAGACTCCACTAAAGGCTAAAACAGAAATGTAAGTAGCATGTACAACATGCCCACCCAAGCCTCCAGAATATCAAATTACTCTACCTTTACCAATATTTTTTGTTCTGTTTATTATTATTATTATTATTATTCACAAGGTATTGTGATATAGCATAGGATGGCTTGGAACTCACTATGTAGCCCAGCTGGACTCCAACTCACCATCTCCCTGACTCAGCCTCCCAAGTGCCATTGTTATAGTTATACACCATCACATCTGGTGGAAAATATTTTTGTTCTGAGTTTCCATAAGTTTAAAAATTATTTTCTAATTAATTTATGTCACAGAATGACAGATAGCCTAACAATTAAAAGCATACAATTTGGAAATATATAGGTTGATCTCCAATTCTTCTGCTTCCTAGCTCAATAATCTGAGGCATTTGGGGTAGTTGTTGCTAATCTCCATTGATAGGATTCTCTTCTCCTTTTAAGCAATAGGAAACTCTGCTTCTTCCCTTGAGGATAGGAATGAACTTGAGTTTATTTTTAGCTAATGAAGCATAATTAGATATGTGTTTCTTCGGTGACAGACCTTAAAAGCTAGTGTTTGATTCTCCAAGAGGTCACATATTTGAGAAGATACAAGCTTTTCATTCTTCCTTAACCTGAGTAACTAGGTTGCTGCCACAAGGACAACTGCCCTACAGAGTCAACAGAACCTGCAATGTAATATTTTTATGAACAAGATAAACTTTTCTTGTATTAATAAGGTCTTTGAATTTCAGCCTTATTTCTTACAACAATATAACTCAGCTTGTCCTGATAGGTACTGTAAGTTACTTGAACTTCTTATTCTTCATTTTCTCATTTGTAAACAATGGTAATAAGTAAAACCTCACAGAGTTATTGTGATGATTAATTTTTAAATTTTTATATTTAAAATACTTAAAACTATATATTATAGGGCAAAAGTAGCTATTTCCTATTTATTTTGTATCATAACACATGCACAGCTTTAAAACCAAGGCTCTGTTATCATGCCTACTAAAAATCTTTGAATATTAAAAATGGCCTGATTGAGGTTATATTTTGAATGATCTATCATAATTAACAAACCATTTGGTTTCCTCAGAATTACTGAAATATCCTTCAGCTTGATTGACAACTTCAATACTTTTTAGATGAATAAAATTTTAGCCCAATGGAAATTTTTTTTGATCCATACATTCACTAGCTCAACAAATGTAATTGAGTGAAAATTATGTGTAAATAAGTTCCACATGCAATATCAATGTACTTTTACTATTCCTCAGCTTTTCTATTATGCTGCTTCAGTTTCCCCACAAGAAAAATTATCATGGTATTAAAATTTATCTTTTATCTTTTTCCAGAGAAAGTCATGATAATTTATTATGATAGAGCTAGTAAGTAAAGACAAAAGGGAAAATCAAATCTACAGGAGAGCAAGGTGATTGTAAAAATGGTTGAATTGGGAAGAAGTGACTGGCTCTGGTCCTAATTTCCCAAGAAATTATAGTATTTCAACAACATACTCTTTCTAAAAAGTGGACAAAAATAAAATGGTGAAGACAAGGAAAAACTGAATAAGTATGGCACACAATGTGTGAAGTTTTGCTTTGGATTCACATTTTCTTTTTTCTTTTAAGTATGCACTCCTCAGGCTTTTGATAAATAAATAATACATTTAGTCAAAATGAATTTAAGATGTGTCAATATTAAAATTGAATATTTTGCTCTAGATCATAAGCAAAAATTAGAAGCAAAATGTGTTTATATGAAAATAAAGAAAAAAGTGAGGAAAAGGAAAAATGAAAACCTTAAGATCAGTGTCCAGAAAATGGATTCATGTAAGAATAAATAGACTAAAGTGGTAGATAGACAGATGGCAGGTACATTGATAGGTCAGTAGATAATACATGATAAAAAATAGAATCATAGACAATAGATAGATCAACATTAGTTGTACAAGTCAGCTATCTTCACAGTAATACTGAATGATAAACTACCTCAAAACTCAGTACAATAATTATTGTTCTTTTCACAGATATATAGGTTGTGTAAGAAGCTCTGTTTCAAATTGCAAGTCTAAATGTCTGCTCTGGTTTGATCAAGGATAAATTCAGCTGGGTTTAGCTTAAAATTGTGGGTTTGGTAAAATATTTCTAAATATTTATTAGTTTAGATCAGAAAAGTTTCTTTCAGGAAAGAAATTGTAAACTCCCAGATTGGTGAATGCAAATACAAACCCTCTAACTAAGGTAACTCTCGGAACTAGCACATGAAATTTTTTTCTAGTAGGTTGACAAACATCTTGTGGCCAAGTACACTATCAATAGATTAGGGGAATACCCTTTTCCGATGTATATTAAGGTTAGTGTAAATGTGTGTTGAGCAATGATAAAATCTACCACAATCAGTAAAACTATTATGTAAGTGGGCTACCATGTACACTAAAGTGTACAAATTGTGATCAAAAGATATGCTGAATGCTTAAATTTTGGAAACGTTGATTACCTTAAAAGGCACATTTCCATAATCCACATCAGAATATTACCCCTGGTTTCAAACACATGTATCTCACCACACTTGCCACTTTCTGAAGCAGTTCTGGAAGTCCTTTTTCTAAAACGTCTTTAGTAGCACTGTTGTGGCTGCTTCGATGTCCTGAATTGATTCAAAATGTTTATCTTTCACAGGTGTTTTGACTTTGAGGAAACTCTAGAAGTCACACAGTATCAACTCAAGTAAAAAGGCAGATAAGAATGTTTTTATTTGACAGATTTTGCCCTACCAGGAATGATGTTTGACACAGAGTATTATCATGACAGAGAATGAAACTAAAGACACTCATGAAAGAGGACTTCCAGAACTACTTCAGAAAGCAGCAAGAATGATGAGCTAAGTGTGTTCAAAATGAAGGAAAATACTTTGAGTGGGATTTATGACAATATGTCCTGTATTATAATTTTGTTAATTTATATATTCACTATATATTTTTTACTTTACCTTATGCATTCAATTTAACTCAAATGAAAAAAGAAAATTAGATAGGATTATGAAGTCCAGGAACAGAATTAATTCTAATCTCCTGGTAGATTACACATTGCTGCAAGTATTTATTCTTGGATATGTAGTAAAGAGTTTGACTCCATGGTTGCTATTTGTCTCCTTGCAACTTCCAAACCATATCCATCCCACCACCCCTTCAGCCTCATATATAGAGAAGCTGATAACACAAACAACAGCAACAAAAAGATCAATGTCCCTTCCATTGGTGCCAGCAGAAAGTTAAGACAATTATCCTAGTTCCTTCCCTTAAACACCATAAAAAAGTAAAGCCCATTTCTATTTCTTTTTTTCTTAAGATATTTCTAAATTAGCTTGAGAAACTTGACTGGCTCTCCCCAGAAATCCTCATTACAACATTTGGATACCTTCTTGATACATCTGTGACATAATCAATTTTGGCATCTAGGCCAGAACTTAGATGGAGGTCCATCCTGTCTCTATTGTGGTTATAGCTGGTAGTTTCTCAAAGTGTAGATAAAGGCCATCTGAGGAATTTGGTAAAAATTCATTCTGAAGCACTATTCCAAACCCAGCAATGTAAATTCTAGATGATGAAGAAACTCAGTCAATAATTTTAATATAAAATAAAGTTAGAAAAGTATTGCTGAATTACTGCTTTAGTATTAATCATATCTGTCTTCTGCTCTATTTTGATTTTTGGTTGATTTGGTTTATTAGATAGAAACTGGGAGGAAGCTTTGATTATTTGTGAAATTATTGAATTTTTTCTCATTACAGTAAGCATAATGATGACTTTAAGCATAAATTTGATCAAAATTAGTAAGAATAATATGTTTGGTTTGGCATTTATGGTAATTGTACTTAAGTAATTACTCATATAACTATATTTGCAGTGATTATTTACTCCAATACAATTTAATTTCCATGAGAGGCAGTACTATGTATTTCTTGTTCACTGCAGCATTGCTGGTACTCATCTACAGTGTCTGCTGTATGGTAATTCACTGTATTATATGCCAAGTGAATCAAAAGAATGAGGAAAGGAAAAAGGAAAAGAAGGCAAAAGCACAAAGAAAGAAGAAAAAAGATGTAAAGGGGAGAAGGAAGGAGAGAAGGGATGGAGAAGAAAATCAAGGGAAGATATGAATGAAAGGAAAAAAGAAAGACGATTAAGTACTCTGGGATTTTACCTACTTTTACCAATATCCTAGAAATACATTGAGTTTCCCTCAAGAGAGGCTAATTTTTTGGACTATAGTTATGACAACTAAACCAAGAGCATTTTGATATTTGATGTATTTCCTTTGATTTCTTTTCCACACCATTTCATTTGTTCAGAAAAGAGTATAATCAGTATCCTCATATTAATGAGTCATACAAATCTCCAAATTTCATCCTATTCATCTAGCCTAAAGTAGCTATCAAGGCATTCCATCATTTACTCTATTTCAATTCTCTGAAGTTAGTATTTTCTAATGCTGTTGTTGTCTTCTTTCCTCCTCCTCCTCCTCCTCCTTCTCCTCCTCCTCTTCCTCTTCTTGTTCATCTTCATATTCTCCATCTTCTTCTTCTTCTTTTGCTATACTAAGAGGCCGAACCCAGAGCCTTGGGCATACTTTGTAAGCATTCTACTGATGACTTGGACCCCCATTACACACTGATCTTTTAAAAATTTTTTTTATCTTGAGACAAGATCTCACTGAGTTATAAAAGCTGTGTCTGGCCTTGTACTTATGATCCACCTGCCTCTGCCTCCTAAGTCACTGGGGTTATAGGAGTGCATTACTGAGCCTAAACTCTTAGTATCTTTTCTTGAATGTTTGTGTACTCTTAAGAAAGCAGAGGCTGCCAATGTCTCATTTATTTCCCTACCCACAGCACCAAAAGCAATGTTTAGAGCATGGTACGCTCCCAATATTAGCATTGAGTGAATGAAAAAGTAAATAAATAAGTAAATAAGGCAAGAGATTATCTTTTGCTTTATTTTTTCAGAGTAGATTCTTGAAACTTATACCAAGGGCTAAAGTATTTGAACAAAACAAACCTTTAATGTTCCAAATAGACTGAAAATTGAAGAAACTTCATACTTTGAACTTAATTGTAAAGACAATGTTGTTAAGAATACGTGGTAGAGTGTGAAGGGCTGAGAGAATGGGGAAGTTCAGCTGTAGTTTATAAAACTGACTTTGATGGCAATAGTAATAGGCACTGGTCCTAGTGACTTCTGTATGGAGGGGTGTTCATACTGAAGAGCTGGAGAAGTGCACCTGCAGTATGTGTTCTGGCCGTGGGTGGTGATCTCAGTTTTAGTTTAGTTGATAAAGGTATCCAAACTCTGGAGCTGAGTGCCTGCTAGGAAATTGGGGGAGTATACTCGCTGCTGGTGAAACTGACCTGGCCTATGGCTGAGTCTATCTTAGTTACAGGAGTACCAACTCCAGAGTGTCACAGGGGCATACATGCTGACACACAGGTAGAGAACGTGCACATAGCAGACATAGCTCCAGCAGACCTCTCCTAAGGGGTAAGCACAGAGCCTAGTTGCCTGGGGTATGCATGTGTCTCAAGATAAAAAAATGAAAAGTAGGCTAAAGGTGCAGCTCAGTGGGAGAGTGCTTGCAAAAACATATGCAAGGCCCTGAGTTTAACCCCTTAGTACCACAAAAAATAAATAAATACCACAAAAATAAATGATCTAATCAATAAATGAATTAAGGAACTGAATAGAGAGTTCTCAAAAGAAGAAATACAAATGGCAAATAAACACATGAAAAAATGTTTCACATTCTTAGCCACCAGGGAAATGTAAACCAAAACTACACTGAGGTTCCATCTCACCCAAGTGAGAATGTCCAGCATCAACAAAATAAGTAACAACAAACGCTGGTGAACCAGAAAGGAAAAAGTGAGCCGTATTACACTGATGGTGGGACTGTAAATTAATACAACCATTCTGGAAATTATTTATAGAGTTTCCTCAGAAAACTGAAAATAGTACTGCCATAAGATTCATCTGTAGCACTCCTGAACATTTACTAAAGGAAGATAAATCTTCATACTACAGGGATACTTGCACTTTCATATTTACTGCAGCACCACTCACAATTGCAAGGATATGGAATCAGCCTAGATATCTATAAACAGACAAATGGATTTTTAAAATGTGGTATCTGTATACAATGGACTATTATTCAACAGTAAAGAAGAATAAAATCACATCATTTTCATCAAATTGGATGAATTTGGAGATCATCATTCTAAGCAAAATAACCTACAATCAAAAAGAGAAATACCATTTTCACTCTTATACAGAATCTGGATATACCTTAAAGGGAAAGATAGATAGATGATGGATAGATAGATAGATAGATAGATAGATAGATAGATAGATAGATGGAATTGTATTAACCTAAGATTGGAAAATACAGAAGAAACTTTTGAAGAAATGGAGAGATCTCATGGAATAGGGAGAAGGAGCAACATCAGGGGTAAAGAAGCCAAGAAAAAGTGCAAAGTACAGGATGTAATTGTATGAAGACCCCATAATGAAACCCACTATACTGTATGTAATTTAAAAAATCATACTGCACTGCATATATATGTGTGATCATTATATGTTAATCAATATTTTAAATAAAAAATGTGAAAAATGAAGTTTCCATAATCCATAATAACCTGACATCTAACTAGTAGGAAACCTATCAAGTGGAGCATTCCTCGATAATATACTGTCAGGACCCTGCTGCATGCAGTTAACTCTGCATCAGAGACCACCCAGCCATCCTGCAAAAAAATAGCTTCTTTTCCAGTACCAATGGCTGAGAAGCAGTAGGAATACCCATACAAACTATCCATTATTCCCTCAAAGGAATACTATATTTATACACTCAGGCATCTATGTAATCTTATATCCAGAAAAAGGTTATTCAATGTATTTTCCTCCAGGAACAAAACCTATGTATCAAAATAGTATTTATTCTCATCCAGAATTGACATTTCAATCTCCTTTGTTTCAATGGCCCAGGTAAATATATATTGCCTGATACTGAAATTGGAGTTTGGACTTTTGGGGGGAGTTGGGGATACTTTGTGTCATGATTCATGACTTCATGAAACTACTTTTTAAGATTTTTATCAGAGTCTCAAAAACAGTGAAACATCATTTCTACTATCACTCACATATATATGAGAGAAGAAACGTAAAAAGAGACTTGGACTCTTTTTAATAAGAGACATTATATTAGGAAGTTTCAGACTCTCTCTCTTAAATTCTTACATCTTGAGGACACATAAGTACTAAGGAATCAGGTATTCAATTACAGTTTTCCTAGCAAAAACTAAGAAAGCAAAGGAACATAAACTTGCCAAGAGGTAATGAGTCACTTGTAACTCAGTGCAGTAAATATCATCTAAGGGAAGAATATATAACTTGAGGAATGAATAATGAAATGGCAAAGAAAAAAGTAGTCTAATATAAAAAATAAAGACAAAAAAGGGAACAAAATCATATGAGAATGCAGAACAAAATAAA
>VMDO01010974.1:0-23724 GCA_007922755.1 Pedetes capensis
ACTCGACGACACCTAACAACAACAACAAGGATATAAATCCCTTCCATCATCCAAACCATTGTTCTTTTAGATTAGAAAATGGATCATCTAGGCCAGAGTTTTCAGCTAGTTTATTTGCTAGGGTAATTAAGCCTTATAAAAATTTAGTAATTATACCATCTGAGGTAGTGTTATTGGGGACATAGATGCAGCATTGAGTGCCCAGCATTATACATACCTTTTTCTGTTAACATCATATTTAGGGCTAATCTGTTTTCCCATGTCGTTTAACTAGTTGCTGTTAATTATTCAGATATACCCTTAATGGCATCTCAGGTATAATTTATAAATCTTTGTTGATTATAATATATATAATTAATCCAATCTACATGTTTATTAATAGTAGACCACCAAAAGAGGGCAGATTTGAATCCTGCTATGATTGGATTTCTTGTCTTACATTCATGGGGTACTCCCCAGGGAACTCCAATGCTGCCAATATAGATATGGGGATAAATAAGCCTTTAGGAGTTTCTAATTCTTTTTTGGTTCAATGACTTTGTTTTAGGAGTGGGAGTTGATGAAATGCCAATTGCACTAAAGCACAAGTGCCACTCCAGTTTTCCAGAAGAATGTCTAATAGTTGTTTCCACAATACCATCAGACACCAGTTTTTGGGATGGTCAGGGCAGACTGATTTTGGAGCTTTTCCTATGGCAGACTCTTTATATCCTAAGTTCCCACAGACATCAAATCTCCACCCCCACTGCCATGGTTGACCTGCAGGGCCTTTGTTTTCGGGGAAACATTAGTGACAGTGTTCTGCAAGAGTCATCGCCCTAAGCATTGGGATCCTGGAAGAGAGCTATCATATAGTTCATGCCCTTGATGTGTGAAGTCTAGCCTACCAGGAAAGGTATGATCTGGACTTCCAGTCTCCCTGTCGCACAAGTAAAACAGTCACTCTTATTTAATGTGCAGACAGAATATGTGACCCATTCCATCTAGGCATTTTAACTTTGTAACATATTTCTATTGCTATAGTTTGTTTCAAATCCTTTGTAAGGTCAACTTTAGGGTTAAGGGTAGAAGAGTCATGGTTAAGGTGTCATTCAAATTTTGAATTTGGTTTGGAACAGGGTCCAAAAGTTGAAGTTTAAAATAATTCATGGGGTCCATTCCTGCAACATTGGCCCCTATTCCGTAATTTCAAAGGGTGACCTGGGGATAAGTATTGAGGCCTTTTTAATTACAACACTGATGGCAGTAGTTACGGGATTACATTATTTGTCCTGGCAGTTGGGGGTTGGGCAATCTCACTTAGAAAAGTGAAGTTTTTTTCTTTTAATTCTCTGGCTTTCCATACCTGGTATCCATACCTGGTATTGAGTAGTCCACCAAACATCCCACCAAGTTTCACAAGGACCATGGTAATTCTCTTTACCCCTAACATTGCCCCTCTCCTACATAGGAAGAATATGGATTCCTGGGGTGATATGAGCAAAGGTGTTTATCTACCAATGGGAATTGTCTCTGGCTTTCTAAATTTCCACAAGATTTACTTGGTGTGGGGAAGGTGATGGTCTGAGGAAAAGATGAACTGGTAATATTGATAACAGTATCTTAAGGTATTGGGGGGAAGAAAAGAAGAAAACATACTAATTTTAAACTTTTCTGAGGGTTAATTTGGTAGGGGTAGGCCCTGGGAAGATTGCCCGTTTTTCTTGAGGTATAGAACTGACCTTTGTAATCCAAGTATGATGGGTCTACCCTCTTTTGGCAGTGTGAGCGGCAGTCTCCATAGTAAGGAGCACCAAGAAGGGTCCCTCTCAGGCAGGCTTGAGTTTTTCCTCCTTCCAGCTCTTGATCAGGATGTAGTCACCTGGTCGGTAATGATGTACTAAAAACTCGAGGGGTGGTGCCTGCTTGAGAAGACCCTGTTTTCTGAGAGAGACCAGAGTAGATGACAAGCCAAGGATATAAAGGATAAGAAACTGATCTTTGATTTCAAAGGTAGGAATATCAGAGGAGGTATTTAGGTATGGCAACCTGTACAGAATCTCATAAGGAGAAAGACTAATGTCGCGCGCGCGGGGCGGGGGTTGGGGGGAGTGCTGTATGAATTCTCAGCAAAGCAATTAGGAGACATGCAAGATTCAAGGAGTTGGTCCCGTGTTAGTCCTTCAATAATGGGTTTTGGACCTATTTTCCCTTCAAGGGGAATATGATACTGTTTTCATCTTACAATTTCCCATGGATTCTTTAATTAAATATGCATAGAAGGAACCTGTAATTCTCCCCAGTTTTCCTCTTTAGTCAAACCTTAGAGTTGATTTGTCTTTCTTCCCAGGGGGATAATAGATTTAGAGACACTTTAATTTTCTCCTCTTTGATTGACAATCTGATTTTTAATTTAATCATAAGATCTCTCTCTAGTAAATTGATTCCATCTTCTGGGACCAGGAGAAATCTGGCAGTGACGGTCCTGTCTTGGAATCTAGCCTCAGTTTCAGTGAGAACATTAGCTTTAAATTCCTTCCCTTTTACTCCAGAAATAAGAATCTCAACTAATGAACATATGAGACCAGGGGGCTGATAGTATAGAAAGGATCAGGAGGCTCCCAAATCTACCAGGAAGATTATCATTTCTTTGTCTGGTTTCACCTCTAAATTTATTAAGGGCTCTTGGTGGGACTCATTGGTGTAAAAGAGCCCCAGATTCCCCTAGTCTTCATCTAGGGCAGCCATGAAGGAGACAGCTTTTCTCTCATTTTTCCATTTAGGCCATTCTCTTTTGAAACGTCCTTCCTTTCCACATTTAAAGCATTTACTTTCTCCCTATTTCCATGGGGTTTGTGAATTCTCTGCCCATCTGTTCTGCTTCAGTGGTGGGGTTCGGGTTTCTCAAGGCCAAGATCATGGAGAATATTTATTGTTGGCCTTTTCAGCGGCCGTGTGGCCCAGGGTGGACAACACAATTTCAGCCTTTTGTTCATGGATTTCTTCCTCTCTCCTTAAGTAAACCTTTTGGGCCTCTCTTAGTAGTTTTTCTAGAGGCTCCAATTGTCTTAATTTTTGTAATTTCTTAATCATGTCTGGCCAAATTTTGGTTAGAAAATGAAGTTTCAATATTCCTTGTCCTACAGGATATTGTAGATTAAGCACAGCATCTCTCTGCATTTGTTCTCTTATCCTATTCAAAAATTTGGTGTTGGCCCCTCATCCTTCTCCTGTTTTATATTGAATGCCTTGGAAACATTTTGGAACCTGGGAACAGACTCTCTAATCCCTTTAATTAACATTTCCCTGAAGTCTCTCATGTGGCCCTTGTGAAATAGATTATTATTATCCCAGGTGGGTCCTTGGTTAGGAAACTTTATATCAGCCATTGGGTCCTCCAGGGCCAATAAGATGATCTTCTTGCCAAGCCTGCATTGCCACTCAGCAGATCATGGCCCTCTTCTCCCAAGAATGAACATGAATTCTGCCCATATAGGTGAGGTCCCCAAAATTGATTTACTTGATTTGCCACTCCATATAGGTCATCAAGGAGTGGCCTTAATTCCCTCTTTAGGTTTCGGACCTCAGAACTGGTTAAGGGGGCATTTATAAATCTAATTCTTTATCCCCCTGAAGGGACTTCTCTAAGGGGGAGAAGAGGTTGGGCCATTGCTCCACCTTCAGGGCTGGGCAGAAAAGGGAAATTCTGTATGTCCTTCTAGCATTGAGCCATTTCCATTTTTAATCCTTTCAAGGACAGATATCTTATTGGGGCAGGGTGAGGAGCTTCAGTGGGGAAGGAGCAGGGTTGTAAGCAGGGGCAAGGAAAAAAAGAGGGTCCCAAGGAGCAGAGGTGTCCTCTAGAGGCCCTCTTTTAGCTTCCTCTTTAGAAGTCTTGGCTTGGAGAGGGCACAAAACAGTGGGACCCTGTTTGTAACATAATGCATAGACAGTCTCTTCTAGAGAGACTGGGGTTTTGCCATTCACATAGGTTATCAAAAGTTGATAAACCCAATTCTCATCAGAGCTGAAGCTAGGCCAAAAAAACAGAGAGTTTCGATATGGGTTCCTGTGTCCAAATAGAACAACAGTATCTTGGCGTTTGTTGTTTGTTTTTATCCTTTTTTTTTTTTTTTTTTTTTTTTTTTTTTTTTTTTTTTTTTTTAATTTTCATCCCAGTACTATAATATTATCCTCAAAGGACTATCAGGAGGAGTCTTATGTTTATTCCTCTTACTATTTTTTTCTATTTTTTCTTTCATTTTTTTAGAGCTCTTTTTACCATTGTTATTACCCATCCTGGCTACCTGGCTGTTTCTCAATGCTCAATCCCCCTTACTAGAGGTTTCTTGCACTCATTTTCTTATACTTCATCCATCTCTGGCTACTTCTCTCACAGGAATTTAGGACACCTCTTAGCTTTGGTGTATCAGTATAAGCCCCAGACCAGGTTTGCAGTGTGAGGTCGCCATAAAACCATGGATCAAGACTCTAAAATCACGTCATGCCACCTGGCATGTCTCAAGCACACATTCAGCCATTCAGCCTCCAGAATTTTCCCAACTACCAAGGAATACTTCGTTGCCCCCATGACATTTCCTATGTTGGCCTGTCCACAGAGTTGCCTGGTCTCTACAGTGTTTGGTTGGGCCCATTTACCTCCGTTACTGAGAGTCTGGGTTAATTCCCTATCCTGGGAGGTTCCCATTGCCTCTGCCCAAGAGCTGCCACAAGTAGGCAGCAGAACATGTCTTCCTCAGAAGAAAAGATCAGAACCTGTTCCTACGGGGAGTGGGAATCCTGGATGAGTGCCTCCAGATTATTGGAGATATGTTCAATGTTGATAATAAAGACACAGTAGAACTAAAGCTTTTAAATTTTATCTTGGCAAGGCAAATTTTCTCTTTACAAATAGGATGCAAACTGCAAGTCTAGTCAGCCAGCAAGCACACAGGCAGAAGATGGGTCCAGTCTTTTATCCCCTAATGCAATCCCTATGACTGGGTCTCACCCAATTGGTTAGGGTTTTGATCTCAGAATCTCAGCTAAACCCAATTGACTAATAGTGAGAAGGAGAAGAGAGGGGTTTTAGGTTTCCTAGAGGACAAAGTTGTTAGGTGCCCTGGAGTCCTGTCTGACTCGTAACGACCCTCATAGGGTTTTCAATGGCTGATTTTTTTTTTGGGGGGGGGGAGGTTTTCTCCGGGATTGCCTGGGGAGTGGATTGCCTGTCCTCCCATTTTTGTGGTGCTGGGAATCAAATCCAGGACCTCAGAGACTGCTTGAATTTAGCTCAGTTGGTAGAGCGCTGCTCTGCTGTCTCTGAGGTCCCAGGTTCAATTCCCAGCACCACAAAAATGGGAGAAGGATGTGGCAATCCATTCCTGAGGCAATCCTGGAAAAAAAAAAAAAAAACAGTCAACCATTGAAAGCCCTATGAGGGTCGCTACGAGTTGGACAGGACTCAATGGCACCTAACAGCAGAGGACAAGGAAGTTAGAACAAAGAAACTGTACAAGTCCAGGCATGTCTGGCTGTGAGGAGGAATGATAAGGAGGCTTAAGGGAGAGCAGAGAGGCCCTAGGACATGAAATGTGGGGAGAGTGTAAAGTAGGATGATAATTTGCATAAAAATAGTTTATAAGAGAAGGTTACATATTTTCTGTCACCAGCATACCACTGCTAACCACTACACCATTTGTAAATGCAGCTTGTAGTAAATACAATACAGTGATTTACTGCATATAATGAATGGAAAAAACTAAGAAATTTAATTTGTAGTCTACTGTAAAATAACATTAAAAAACACATGTAACTACAGGTAATGAAGTTGTCCTCTCAAAGTCACACAGCAAAATTATCTTCTATGCCACTAACCCCAAGACACACTATCATATTTGAAATTTTAAACTTGTATTTCATTGTCTTAGTAACCTATTTAAATACTCTGTTTGATAGATATCCAGTAAAATGGGCGCCCATTATCATTGCATCATTTGTTCAGCAACAATCACCAGAAGGACTGATATGCTAGGACATGTTAGGCGCCATGTTAATAAAGGAGAGACTAAATCCAGGTATATTGCTGGTAAGTTGAGCCATCTCATTAACATATTCATAAGTAAACCCTTAAATAATAGTCCAGTTATTCTTTTCAGGAATTAAGGATATAAAATACATTGATTTTACTAAATAGTTGAGTACTAATCCATTATTTCTCATTTTGATTTTTTTCTGTGAGGTTTCCAATAACATTCAGCATTTCCAATAACATTAACAGATATAAGAAAATGGTGTAAAAAATGCAAGTAACACTAAAATCAATATAGGTATCTTAAGGAAAGACTATGGAATTATATATTTCTACTACTGACAGTTGTTTTTTTGGAGACAAGGTCTCTATGTACTGCAGGCTGTTCTAGACTTGCAATCCTTCTGTTTCCTGACAGCTTTTATACCAATAACTGTGTTGAACTTATTGTTGGAAAATACTGGGAAAAGGATGCATAGTAAGATAAAGACCTTTATCTTGAGTGATATCAAATCATTAATAGCTTGTTATTAGTTAGCCTTTCTAAAGAATTAAGTTAATTCTTTATAAATTATGACCGAAAACATCTACTATATATGATGATTAACTTCTGTCCTATAAAAAAGACTGGTCTTTTAAGAATTGGAAAAAAAGTAGTCACTTAAGTAATTTTCTGTAAAACTTAATTTTCTCACGGAACCTCATTTGCAGAGGCCAGTACTATAAGATATGTGCATGCCTCTTCAGTGAGTACAGAAGGATATATTACAACACTAGGAAAGGTTACTATGATTAGCATTATACAAAGAGAAATATGATTGCCATTTCAGTAATATTCTGAGTATAATATCCAAAAAACACACATAAAGAATCTCAATTTTCCCTATGCATTATATATCTTATTTCTTGAATATTTAAAACATATGCACATATATACCCATCAATATTTCATTTGAGTTTGTGGCTGATTCTAATGTATTCTAAATATAGAATCTTTTTCATTACTTAACAGCCACTTAAATATAATTTGTTATTTAAAATTATAATTATGAGAAAGTGCTCTGAAGTCCAGCATTTTTGAAAAATACAGTGGTTCTTGTTCAGCCACTCCAGTTAATGGAATATAACCATACAGAATATAACCATAATCATTGTACCACAATAAAATATATTTAGCAGCCAACATGTACAAACACAATATAGTAATTGATACTCGTAAAGGTATTTTAGGATTTTGTGTTAGCTTAGAGTGATTTTTCTTATATATCATTAAACAGACATATTGATATACTAGGTAGTCAAGATTTTAAGTGAATAAACTTTCTTTCATTCACCAGTTACCTACCTGAGTATATCTCTTTTCCAGAGACAGTTGTGAATAAATCTGTATATAGTTACTCAACTATTTGCTTTACTACAAAATAATATTACATTATTTTTCAAAATGTATTGTTTTAGATGTTTAAAATTACTTTGTATTTCCCTGAATTACCTTTTTCATTTTTTATTTTTTTCCACTTTAGCTTCTACTTCTAAACCATCTAATGAAATTCTGAAAGAGGCAGACACAGATGTACAAGTTTATCCTAACTATTCTGTACCTCAGAAAACAGATTCCTATTTTAATCCCAAAATGAAACTAAATCGGTAAGATAAATTAAAAATAGCATTATGATATGTTTCAAATCATTAAAATGTACCTTCCTTTTGACCTGTATGTTCCAATATATTAAAAATCAAAACTAGATATAGAGCAAAAATCACTTATTTTAACATTTTCTCAAAATTATTATTTCTTTTTTCTACCAAGACAGTTTGTCCTAGAGTAAAATAAACCTCACTTTATGGAATTATCAAACAGGCTGGTGCTCTTGTGGGCAAGTTTTATTAATAACTAAGTGAACGAATGTTTGTTAAATAGAACTCAGAGTCATAGTTTAATTTCACAGATTTTAGGTCTTATACTGCTAAATATGTTATTAAGTCTCTTCAAAAATCTACAATGATGAAACCATAGTACAGTAAAACTATTTCAGATTATTACTTCCTTCTAGGCAGCTAATATTCTGTACATTGGCTGCTTTGGCTGAGGAACGAAAACCTTTGGAATGTTTAGATGCCTTTGGAGCCACTGGTAAGTAAGAAAGCTTTTCTGGAATCTCATTTTGTTTATCAGATTTGTACAATATCTTATAGAAAATTTATATTGATATATCTAGCAAAATGTTTTGATGTAAAAAATAAAAGATAAAAAGTAAAATGTTCTAATTTATTGTGAAAAATTTTAAATATATACAAGAGTATAATAAATGAATCCTTATTTATCTATCATTCAAAATATCAACTCATGCTTAGTCTTGTTTTATAAGTATCCCTGTACCTCATACTTCATATTCTAGTCCTTCTGTTCCCATTAATTTGAAATGAATCATGGATATATATCATTTCATGTAAATATTTAAGTAGGATGTCTAAAATATAAGGACTTGTTTTTCTTTTTCTTTTTTAGATAAGGTCTTGCTATGTAGCCCAGGCAGGTCTCAAACTCAGGTTCCTCCTGCCTCAGCCTCCTGAGTACTAGGATTATAGCCATAAGCCGTGACACCCCACTAAAATAAGGACATTTTAAAAATAAAAACTACAGGGGCCAGGCACGGCGCACGCCTGTAATCCCAGCGACTGGGGAGGCAGAGGCAGGAGGATCACAAGTTCAACACCAGAGGCAGTCTGCGTAATTTAGCAAGACCCTGTCTCAAAAAAAAAGAAAAAAGAAAAGAAAAGAAAAAATGGGCAAGGGGTACAGCCCAGTGGTACAGCACTTGCAAGGTATGCAAGCATGAGGCCCTGGGTTCAACCCTCAGTACCACAAAAATAAACTAAAATAAAGTAAAATAAAATAAATAAAAACTACAATTCCATTATCACACCAAAAAAATTAAGAATGATTTTTTTACTGCCAGTTATTTAGATATGCCCAATTATTTCATAATATTTTTTAAAAATTCAAATCAGAATCCAAAGAGTAGATATTTTAATTATTTGGTATGTCAAAGTCTCTTTTTAATGTTCCTGTCTGTCATTATAAGTGTGGGTGGGGGTAATTATTTGTTGACATACTAGATCTTTTGACCTGCAATTTTTGACCATCTACACTTTTGTTGATTCTATTGAGATGGCTCATGTAAAATACTCCATCTCCTATATTTTTGCAAATTGATAGCTTGAGCAGATTTAGTTAGGAATTTTTTTCAAGAATACTCGATTACTATAATTAGGAAGTAGCTGATAACTTTTTTGTGTTATAATGATCACTGCCTGGCCTTCAGTTTTGAAGTTAAGAATGTTTCTCCTAAATTCCTTTTAATAATAGAGAAAAAATAACAGAAACAATAGAAATTTTCTAAAAACAACTTGTACTCAGTACAAGTCTTTCTTCACAAAGATATGGGTATACCTTCTTAGAAAGCTTGTACAAAAAAGGTGAAAGCATTTTTAAGCTGTCCATCCTGAGCTCTTGTCCTCAGGAAAAAGCAGTGACTGTGGAGCCACACTGCCTGGGTTCAAGTCCAGCTATATCACATGCTAGTTTTATGTCCACAAGAAATTGTGCGTCAGTTTTCTCATCTACAAAAAATGGGTGGATTGGGGGAACACTAGTACCCATACAATATTGAAGACTTAAGTAAATTAATGCAGTTAGTTAATAAAACATTAGAAGAGTACTTGGTAAATAGTAAATGCCATAAAAGTATCAGATACCATTTGTATTGTATAATTACCACTTCAACTATCATTGTCATCATTAATCATATACCTATATAAATATGGTAAAAATGGTAAGGTGATGCTTTTAGGTTGATCATATCCTCTGAGCCACTTGCATGTGAAATTTCAATCATTTTTTATTCCTACTTTTCCCTCCAGTGATGCCTCAACTCAGCCACCATATCTGTTATAATTTTTCTTTTGTAATATTACTCACACTTCTTTTCTATTCCACATCTACCAATTTAATGATTCAATGACAAGTCTATTGCTGTAGTCTCTAATTGCTGACCTTGCTTCCAGTCATTTGTCTTCCCTCCAGTTTGCCAAACAGTTGTTCCTGTGAGGTCCTACATTGATAGTGTTGGAAAAAGTCAAAAATTCATGCATCTTTATTGCTTGTAGCCCAAACTCCTCAATAACAATTTACTATATCCTCCATAATCTGATCCCAACTTACTTTTCCAGATGTATTGTCCAGTGTTTTCCCTCACACACTTTTGTTTTTACTTTTTATTTTCTTTTTAATTTTTTTAATATAAAAAAAATTTTTTTTGAGGTACTTGGGGGTTGAACCCAGGGCCTTGCACATACTTTGCAAGCAGTCTGCCACTGAGTTACCCCCTCCCAGTCCATTTTTTTTACTCTTTGAGTCAGGATCTCACTAAGTTATACAGGCTGCCTCCAGCCTCAAACTTGTGATCGTCCTGCCTCTGCCTCCTGAGTTGCTGTAATTACAGGTGCGTAACACTGTGCCTGTCACTTTTTTTTTAATTTGAAATCATCTTTAATGATGTCTCACAAAGAAATCTTCAGACTTCTTTTTTCTTTCTTTCTTTCTCTCTGTCTTTTCTTCTTTCTAACTGTTGTACCTGTCACCATACTTTTATTAGCTTCTCAGTTATAATCTGGAAAGAAAACATTCTAGACTAATATCATTAAAAACAGCTCTGATAAAACATGATAGCTACCAACGTTTCTTTTTAGTGTAGCTTTGTAAACTTTGATCAGGTTTCTAGCAGTCATTTTGCATGTTTGCTATCACAAATAAGGATGTTAGAACTTATCTCACAGGTTTATTGTGAGAATATAAAAAATATGTAAAGTCCATTACAGTAGATATTATTTTTTTTCCCATTTTACACATATATGGAGAAGATGGTCAATATTTCTAATACTTGCAGAGGGTGTTCTTAGCCATATTGGCTGGGCTTTTATTACCATCTCCAACTAATGAATGTTCCTTATTTATTACTAATCCAGTAGCTATGGAAAGAGAAAGGCTGTGAGAAGGGGCTTCCTTTGTTAAATTCTTCTTGACCATTTGCTTACATATAAAAGTTGTTCTTTTTAATTCACAATGGTGCTTTTGTACATTATTTGAAAATTTTGGTCTAGAAATTTTTTTTTTTCATATTTAGGTGCATAAAGGTTAGCTTAAGCCGGAATTTCCCATCCTCCCTTCAAGCAGAATAGCCCCACTCTTATTTATATTGTATATTGGGTTTCTCTTTAATATTTTGTTTGTAAAAAGTATTTTAGGGAAAACAAAAGAATAATAACAAAGAAATAATAGCAACCTGTTCTACAAAAAACATGCATAGAGATTTTATTTGAATGAGGATCACAATAAAGAATAAGAAATATTAATAAAAATCTAGTAGGCATATTTTTTGTGATGACTTTTTGAGAAATTTTGTAGTGAGAAAATAAGATTTATGAAAACATTAAAATTTTGTATTTATATTATTTCTAAAAGAATATTCTATATTATGCTGTTTTTATTCTTTAATTATTACAGTTTAGAAACTCATTTTCTTCCCTATTTCTCCTTAAGGAATAATGGGACTACAATGGGCAAAACACCTTGGAAATGCAGTCAAAGTCACAATTAATGACTTGAATGAAAACTCTGTGACATTGATTCAGAAAAACTGCCATTTAAACAAATTGAAAGTGGTGGTAGACAGTAAGGAAAAGGAAGAGGGTGATACTCTTGGAGAAGGAGAGGAAAATCATGGTAATATTAAGGTGACCAAAATGGATGCCAATGTACTGATGCATTTGAGATCTTTTGATTTCATGTAAGTGAAAAAGATTTGCTATGCCACTTGCTAAACTGCTCTGGAAATTTTTTGGCAGTGGGAGGATAAAAACTTTTTGGCAGTGGGAGGGTAAAAATTAAGACCATTTGGTGTTGGTTTTTTGTTCACTTTAATACAGTTTTTAACATCGGCCTAATAAGAAAATTTGCTAGCATTTCAAATTAAATGGGCGTGAACTTTCCTCTTTATTTTTACGTGTTTGCCTTGTCATACATCATTTTATTACTTAAGAACAGAATTATATATTTAAAAAAGATTGCAAAGTACTTTTTTTGTTTTGTTTTATTGAGACAGGGTCTCACCATGTAGCCCAAGCTGGCCTTGAATTCCTTGAACTCGCCATATAGCCCAGGCTGGCCTGGAACTTGCGATCTTCCTGCCTCGATCTCCCGAGTCCTGAGATTACAGGCGTGTGCCACCACACTCGGCTTGCAAAGTACTTTTGAATCCACAGAATTTTATCATTAGAAATAAATACAATAGTATCATTTTGGTTAACATTATGAATTTAAATATGTCTATTTCTGATTTTAGACACCTAGATCCTTTTGGAACATCAGTGAACTACCTAGATTCTGCATTCAGAAATGTAAGAAACCTTGGCATAGTGTCAGTGACTTCTACAGATATCAGTTCCTTATATGCCAAGGCGCAACATGTTGCCCGTCGTCACTATGGATGTAACATTGTCCGAACTGAATATTATAAGGAACTAGCAGCCAGAATTGTTGTAGCTGCAGTGGCAAGGTACCAAATTGCCAACAATGACCTAGTATGTTTTCGTATATGATTAAAAGAGACAATATTACAAATGAGTGTTTATCTCATTTTTCAAATATACACGAAGTATAAACTCTTCATCCCATCTATGTAATCATGATTTGTTTTAATGTAGTTTTAATCTTATGTTTTATCTGCTAGAATTTTAAAAGTTTATATCTGAAATATTCAGGTTATTCTCCAACTTAAAATGTTATTAAAATAATTAAAGTAGTAAGAAAAATTAAAAGAGAAAATTAATTTCAGGTGTTTATTTCAGCACTGTAGTGGGAATTAAGAGGTAGCAATATGAAAAGGAAAAACAAAAAATATTTTTAGATTTAGAAGTATCATTTGTTTTATATCCAGTTCATCTTGATTTACAAAGTTTGGATAAAATGATGGCTTATAAACTTTATTCTGCAAAATGAGCTTGCAAAACAAGTAGTTCTGTGTTTCTTATCAGGATTTCTAAATAATTGAAAAAGGAAGACTTTGAGTACTTATTACATGCAGAATATTATGCCAGGAGAATAATTTAATAACATAATTGGACATCGAGAGTATATATCATGGATGATCAGCTGACTGATTCACTAGCCCAAACACAAGTTTTACAACATTTAGATGGAAATTCCTACAAACTCTGATACAAAGGTTGTACCTACACATACTTAAAAATGTAATTTGTAACATCAGCAAGTTTGGAAATTATGTATCTGGGTGGAAAGAACTTTGACTATTCATTTCTTACTGAATATTCAACAGGTAGCATCTTATTTTGCATATAATAAGTGCTCAGTAAATATGTATTGTTTGGAAGAAGCTTTTATAGGAAAAAGTAGATAAAAAGGAAGAAAGGTAATAGTGGTGACAGGAAACAAAGTGATTCTGAAAAGCAGAGAATGCATTCCTATTCAGAGGATATCATAACAGAAAATGTCTAGAGACTGGAAACCCTACCAAGTGGCCTGCTTTTCCTGCATTTCATCTTGTGTAACAGTTATAGTAATGATATTTTAAAAGCACTGCTATTGTGTTGTATGAAAGGAGAGAAGGTTAGCATTCCCTGTGACAAGGATGCAAGAGGCCCTCTGGCCTGACAACACATATATGGTTAAGGCATTGCCATCTACTTTATGCCATCTAACCATTGTGTTAAATGCATAGCTTTTGGGGGTTTTGTTTTGTTTTGTTTTGTTTTTTACTATATATAAAGCAAAAGGTTCTGTGAAATATGGAAGTTGATGAAAGTGTAACCAAAAGCAATGTACTAGTTTCATAATGGAAATAGCAAAAGCCTCATTACTCTGTACCTCACCAACATTTATAAGGGGAATTTTTAAAAAAGCACTGCTACTAAAAATTGAATTTCCTATAACCCACTCACAGTACTGTCCAGGTTAGTACTGAGAATATAATACTACACAAAAGAAAATGATGGGCCCTTAAAATAATTTTTAAAAAATTTTTTGTAGAGCTGCAGCCCGATGCAACAAAGGCATAGAAGTACTATTTGCGGTGGCTCTGGAACATTTTGTTTTGGTAGTTGTGAGAGTTTTGAGGGGGCCTACTTCAGCAGATGAGACAGCCAAAAAAATTCAGTACCTGATCCATTGTCAGTGGTGTGAAGAAAGAATTTTTCAGAAGGATGGTAATATGGTAGAAGGTAAATTCAAATTCCTCTAGACTATATATTAAGTTTAATTTATAGGCTTCCAATAAATATGTCTTTATTGCATTCCTAATTACACATACTATTGTCCTTTGATTTTTAATGATACAGGGCTAACTTTGTTATTCACTATACTAGATTTATTTTGATCAATAGGTATGACATTCTTATGAGTATTAAAGTTACTTTAACTTAGTGCTATACAGTTTATGATTTCTAGCTCTGCCTTCTATTGAAACACCTAGAAATAATGTAATTTCCACTGTGAACTAATTTTGGGAACCTAAGTCAGGTTACCTCTTTGTGTAGGCTGTAACAAACATTAATTTTATAAATATATTTTTCATGCTTCTGGCTAACTATAAGAGCCACCAGTAATAAAGCTCATTCAGCAAACATTGAGCCTCTACTATGTCAGGTCTGAGAATATAAGGAAAAAATTGTGCCTCATGCCCTCATAAAGCTATTTCTGTGCTTTTCTGGGACATAGGAACAGCTTTGTTGTTCTCTATTAAGTTCTTGGTATTTTTAATATGAATTTTAAAGAACTCTTTTATATACTAAATTTTGTGTGAATTGCAAATATTTTTCTCATTTTGTCATTTAGGTTTACATCTGTTTTAATGCAGAAGTTTTGTTTTGTTTTTTGGTTTTCTAGCCTGTGTTTGCAGAGGGTTTTTGTTGATGTTTTAAAGTTAATTAAACTTTTGTGTTTTCTGGATCTGATCTATAAAAAGACCTTTCCTATTCTTAGATAAGTCAAGGTAGGTTATGTTTTGTTGAATAATCCATCTCTTCTCTACTGATCTGAGAATACTTTGTCTAAGTTCCACATATATTTGAGTTTGTTCCTGGATTATCTATTCTGTTCCAAGGGTTGAATATTTATTCAAACACCTCGACCACACACATTAGAGGCTTTTTAGCATTATTTACTATCTGTTAAGGCAATTCCTCTTCAAAGCTTTTTGTTTTCAGAGTGTTACTGGTACTGATTCTTTTTTTTAATTCATAAAAATAAATAAAAGGCTAAAAGTGTGGCTCAGTGTAGAGTGCTTGCCTAGCATACACAAGGCCTTGGGTTCAGTCCCCAGCACTACAAGAAATGAATATTTAAATTTAAATTATAAAAAGTAAATAACCCAGTTGTTATTTTTATTTTGATCACATTAAATTAGGGATGATATATACTGTGATTTTACAGCTTCCTTCCAACCATAGTATGCATTTCATTTGTTCAGGGATTTTAGTACTATATGATGGTGGTAAAGAGGACATATTGTCATTTTCTTTATTTTAATAATTCTAAAATATAATCTCACAGCTCTGCATTATGTCATTTAATTTCATTGAGCAATAAATATTATCAGATAGAAGTTATAAACCTTTATCTCTACATGGGTCCTGGTTCTAGATATCTAGGGCTGATTGACCTAATCACTCCATCCCAAGAGAGTCAATAATCTATCTAGGACTAGCCTGGAGGTAGTTATTGGAGAGTGTTCAAATTTAAAGTGAATATTCTGAGAGTTGGGCTGAGATTTAGCTCAGTGGGTAGAAGGCTGTGCTGCTGTCTGAGGCCCCGAGTTCAATTCCCAGCACCACAAAAATGGGAGAAGGACCTGGCAATCCACTCCCAAGGAAATCCCGAAGCACTCAGCCATTGAAAACCCTATGAGGGTCACTATGAGTCATTACTGACTCGATGGCATCTAACAACAACATTCTGAGAGTTGGTAGTACAGTTCTAACCTAACATGCATGAGGCCCTGGTTCAACCAGCGTCACCAAAAAAAGAAAAGACAAGAATAAAATGACTTTTCTGAGCCTTGAGTGAATTTTAAAGTCTTATAGTAGAATATTTGCCTCATTTTGGAAACTAATAACAGTACTAATCACCCCACAACCCCTGCCAAATTCCTTGTGATTATATAAGACCTCTCATTGTTCTTTAAATTAATAGATTTTTCTAATCTACATTTTGGGGGCTGAATATGAATCAAGCCTAGGGAGTAGTATATAGTGCTGTAAATTATTATTAACAGAACAATTACTATTTGCATTAGTCATTTCTCCTTTGATTTCTCTATTTACTATTTTGTTGTTTGTTTGTTTCTACAGAAAACCCATATAGACAGCTACCTTGTAACTGTCATGGAAGCATGCCTGGAAAGACAGCAATAGAACTTGGACCTTTGTGGTATGTACCTAAACATAGTAATATTCAGAATTGACTTACTAAGCTGGGCATGGTGGTGCATGCCTGTAATCCCAGCACTCTGAAGGCTGAGGCAGAAGGATCATGAGTTTGAGGCCAGCTAAGTCTACATAGCGAGTTTCAGGCCAGTCTGGACTACACAGTGAGATCAAGTCTAAAAAAAAAGAAAAGAAAAGAAAAAAGAAAACACTATTTGATTTTTTTTATTGATTATCAACTTTTGATTATGTGTGGTAAAAGGCAGCAAATTTTGATTCAGTTCTGAAGTCTAGGCAAATAATTATGACTCCTCTGCTTCTATGAACTTGATGTGTTTTCAGATTTATCTGTACTATTATCCTGCCTAGTTTGTGACAAAGGTAAGGGTTAGTGGGGTGAAAGAGAAGCCTGCATCTTCTGCATACTAAGATGATTCATTTCTGAATAGTAAGAAAGAGGCTTTTAAAAATTATTTGCTTGGCACCATGGTGCATGACTATAATCCCAGCTACTCAGGAGGTTGAAGGAGGGGGTTTGAGGCCAGAGGCAGCAAGACTATGTCTTAAAAACGAAAAATGAAAAAGAGGCTCATGGTGTGACTCAATGGTGAAATACTTGCCTAGCATGTATAAGGCCCTAGTTTCTACCCCCAGTGCTGAAGAAAAAATTATAAAAATTGATCATTATAGAACTAATGATCATTGTAGATCACTGGAAAATAATCACATAACTTTTCATAGAAGAACCAGCTAATATAAAAGGACTTCAGGCAACTAGTTTCAAGTGACAAGGGCATGTAAAAATGTCTGCTTTGTTTTAAGTAAAGCTGTTTGGATGGGATACTGTAAATACGTAATGTATGTGTGCTTCTGCATTATTGATAACAAGTTATTGTGCCTTTAATGCCTTAATGTTAAATTGTTTTTAATCAGGATCCTTAAGCTTTGTTACTAGAAATTTGAAATTGACAACAACACTGTGACATGAATCATTACAGCTTTCCCTTGTTATTTTACAAGGTTAAGGCTTAGCCATCTAGTTTAACCTAAAAAATTGATGCAAATAGTAAAAATGTTTGTGCTGTTCCCCATTATTTTATGTTTATTCATTATACTCTTAGGACCAACATAGTCAGGTAAGAATACTGCCTTACCTATAATCATCTGTTTCACAGCAATCCTACTGATCCCAGAACTGAAAAAATTAAGAACAGGTTGCTGGATCCAGAAAGAACGTCTTCTAATCCACATTTCTCATTTTACACATGAGGAAATTATGGCATAGTGGGCATTATGGCATTTGTTTTTGTTTTTGTTTTTGTTTTTGCAGAACTGGGGGTTGAACCCAGGCCCTTGCACTTGCATACTCTGCAAGTGCTGGACCACTGAGCTGTACTCCCAGCCCATTTTTTTACTTTTTGAGACAGGGTCTCGCTAAGTTTCACAGACTGCCTCTGGTCTCGAACTTGCAATCCTCCTGCCTCCGCCTCCCGAGCCACTGGGATTACAGGCATGCACCACTGCGCCC
Organism: Pedetes capensis; assembly: GCA_007922755.1. Taxonomy (NCBI): domain Eukaryota; kingdom Metazoa; phylum Chordata; class Mammalia; order Rodentia; family Pedetidae; genus Pedetes; species Pedetes capensis. The sequence continues at coordinate 18,039 of VMDO01010974.1, forward strand.
GGTGTTGGCGTAGTGTTTTAAAGTGTTTGCTAAAACTGACCTGAAAAGTTAGGTATTAATGCTGGACAAGGTAGCTCACGCCTGTAGTCCCAGTTACTTGGGAAGCAGAGGCAGGAGAATCACAGGTTCAAGGCCAGAGGCAGCCTGCATAATTTAGTGAGACCCTGTCTCAAGATTTAAAAAAAAAAAGATAAAAGAAAAATGGGCTGGGGGCTGCAGCTAGTGGTAGTGAGAGGCCCTGGGTTCAACCCTGGACTGAGTTCTAAATCATGTCTTACAACTTCCTAACTCAAAAGCCATGTTCATGCTTTGCACTTATCCAGAACACCTTCCCCTCTCCCCCACATCCTATCCAACTTGTAATTTCCTTTTGAAATATCTCTTTGGTGTATCAGCCCAGAATAATCTATAAATCCCTTTCAGTATATCTTACATTGATCACTCATTTGACACTATGAAATCGTATATCCTTTCATATGTTCATACTGTTCATTGAGGATATACTTTGTACTAGGCATTGTACGTATACTGTCTCATTTAATTGTCAAAACAAGTTTGTGAGAAGTTTTACTTTCAGTTTTATGATGAGAAATACAAGACTCAAAAGTAGTAATTAAAGCTGGGCATGTTTGGACATGTTGTAGTCCCAGAACTCAGGAAGATAAGGGAGGAGCATTATGAGTTTAAGGCCAGCCTGGGCTACATAGTGAGTTCCAGGTTAGTCAGGGCTATAGACTGTATAGCAAGATCCTGTGTCAAGAAAAAAGAAAAGAAAAGAAAAGCAAGAAAGAAAAAGTAGTAATTACTCAAAATTACATAGCTAGTAAGTGATGAAGCCAATATTGGAATCCGTTCTTATCTGACTTGAAAATCATATTTAGTCACTTACACCTATGATTCTCAAATTGAATGGGACACTAAATTCACCTCTAGGCCTTTTTTATATGAATTCTGTTCCCTTGATCTGTATGCCTGTTTTTGTGCCAGGACCAAACTGTTTTTGCCACTATGACCCTATAGTATAGTTTGAAGTCAGGTATTATCATTCCTCCTGCAGAGTTTCTGCTGCTTAGGATTGCTTTGGTTATATGCAGTCTTTTGTGCTTCCATATAAATTTTAGGATTATTTTTTCTATTTCTGTGAAATATGTCATTGGAATTTTGATGGGAATTGCATTGAATCTGTACATTGCTTTTCATATTGCTTTTCATTGTATAGCCATTTTCACAATATTAATTCTTCTGATCCATGACCAAAGGAGATCCTTCCGTCTTCTAGTATCTTCTGTGATTTCCTTCTTTAGTGTTTCAAAGTTTGCATTTCAGAAGTCTTTAGGGTCTTAGATTGATTCCCAAATATGTAATTTTTTGGTGGGCTACTGTGAATGGTAATTGTTTTGATTTCTTTTCCTGTTTGTTATTGGTATAAAGAAATGCTACTGATTTCTGAGTGTTAATTTCATATCCTGCTACTTTGCTGAAGGAGATAATTAGCTCTAAGAGTTTCCTAGTGGAGTTTTTACAGTTCTTTAGATATAAGATCCGGAGAAGGACATGGCAATCCACTCCTAAAGCAATCCCAAAACAATCAGCCATTGAAAACCCTATGAGGGTCAATATGAGTCAGACCCAACTCAATAGCACCTAACAACAGGTATGGGATCATGTCATCTACAAACAGGGATAATATGACCTCTTCTTTCCCTGTTTGTATCCCTTTTATTTCTTTCTCTTGCCTGATTGCTCAGGCTAGGACTTCAATCACCATATTGAATAAGAGAAGGGAAAGTGGCTGTCCTTGTCTTGTTTCTGATCTCATAAGGAATGCTTTCAGTTTTTCCCCATTTAATATGGTATTGGCTATATAGGTTTGTCATATGTGGCCTTTTGATGTTAAGATATGTTCCTTCTGTACCCAGTTCCTTTTATCATGAAGGACTTTTATCATGAAGGATGTTGAACTTTTTCAAAAGCTCAGCCACAATTGAGATGTTCATGTGATTTCTGTCTGTAAATCTCTTGATATGTTGTATTACATTAGTTGATTTACATATGTTGAGCCAGCCTTGCATATGTGGAATGAAGCCCATCTGATCATGGTTATGATCTTTTTTTATATGTTTCTGTATTCATTTTGCAAGAATTTTATGAGGATTTTTATATCAATGTTCATCAGGGAAATTGGTCTATGGTTTTCTTTTTTTTGTTGTGTGTTTAGTTGGTTTTGGTGTCACGGTGACAGTGGCTTCATAGAATGAATTTGGAAGTATATCTTCCCTTCTTATTTGATGGTATAATTTGAGAATAGGTATTACTTCTTGAAAGGTTTGATAGAATTTAGTTGTGAATCTGTCAGGACCTGGGCTTTTCTTCATTGGGAATTTCTTTACTATTGCCTCAATTTTATTGCTTGTTATAGATCTGTTTAATCTGTTTATAGCTTCAGGATTTAATTTTGGTAGGTCATAAGTGTTAAGGAATTTATCAATTTCTTCTGTATTTTCATTTTTGGAGGGAAGTATAAGTTCTCAGAATAGTCTCTGATGATCAGTTTTTCATTAGGATCAGTTGTTATGAGCCCCTTATCTCTAATTTTAATAATTTAGGCCTTTTTTCTCTTTTTGTGGTGAGTTTGGTTATAGGAACATCAATTTGGTTTATCTTTTCCAAGAACCAACTCTTAGTTTCATTATTTTTTTTGCATTGTACTTTTAACCTCTATTTCACTAATCTCTGCCTTGATCTTAATTATTCATTTTTGTGTGCTAGTTTTGGGGTTGATTTGTTGCTGCTTTTCTAATGTTGTAAGGGGTATCATTAAGTTATCTAATTGGGTCTTCCCTATCTTTTTAATGTAGGGACTCATGGATGTCTTCCCTTGTAGAACTACTTGGTAGGTTGTGTTTTCATTATCATTTGATTGAAGGAACTTTATAAATTTCTTATAATTTCTTTGGTGGCCCATTGATCATGCCAAAGTATATTAATCTCCATGTATTTGTAATATTTCTGTAGTTTTCCTTGCTTTTGAATTCTAGTTTTATTCCATTGAGATGTGATATGGTATAGGGAATGATTTCAATTTTTTTTTAATTTATTGAGACAAGTTTTGTAGACTAAAATATGGTCTATTTTAGAAAAAGTCCCATATGATGCTGAGAAGAGTATGTATTCCTCCTCTGTGAATGAAATATTCTGTAGCCATCTGTTAGGTCCATTTGATCTACAGTGTTAAGGCCAGAATTTCTTTGTTGATATTTTTGCTTTGATGTTGTGTCTCTTGGAAGAGAGTGGGGTATTTAAGTCTCCCATAATTATTGTGTCTAGACCTATGTGCTCACTTTTTGCCAGTTAATGTTTGTTTTATGAAGTTAGGTGTTCCGGTGTTTGGTGCATAGATATTGACTAATGTTACATCCTCTTGGTTGATTGTTGCCTTTATTAATATGTAGTGACCTTGTCTGTCCTTTCTTATTAGTTTGGGGTTGAAGTCAAGTTTGTCAGAAATTAGTATTGGTCCCCTTGCTTTGTCTGTTTATTTCTGCATGCTTGGTATATTGCTTTCCAGCCTTTCATTTTCATTTAGTCTATTTCGGTCCTTGTGGATGAGATGAGTCTCTTGAATCCCACATACAGAAATTTTTTTGTTTTTTCAACTCTGAGATTCCACCTCACTCCAGTAAGAATGGCCAAGATCAATAAAACAATAGAACAAATGCTGGCAAGGTTGTGGAGAAAAGAGAACCCTCTTACACTGTTGATGGGGCTATAAATTGGTTCAACCACTTTGGAAATCAATATGGAGATACCTCAGGAAACTAAAAATAGGACCCAGTTACACCACTACTGGAAACATACCCAAAAGGAGACAAGTCATCATACCACGGAGACATCTGCATCTCCATACTGAATGCAGCATTTTTCACAATAGCAAGGATATGGAATCAACCAAGGTACCCATCAACAGAAGAATGGATAAAAAAAATTATGGTACATATACACAATGAAATACTACTCAGCAATTTAAAATAATGAAATAACGTCATTGACAACAAAATGGATGGAACTGGAGAACATCATCTTAAGTGAACGAACACAAGCCCCAAAAGAGAAATACCATATGTTCTCACTCATATGTGGATGCTGAATTATACTTAAAGGAAGGAAAAAAATCCTATACATAAGTTGAAATATAAAAAATGCACAATTAAATTTAGCACAGAAGGGACAATTTAAGGAGTGGAAAGGAGGAGGGAGGGATGTAGCAGAGGGAAGCAAAGATTGGAGAAGATGGGATGGGAAGGAGGGTCAATGAAGAGGAATGAACGGAGAGAGGGCAATCTCAATGTAAACAGCACAAATTTCATGAGTATGTTGGAAAAATAGGGGAAGATAACTCAAACAAGTATCAGAGTTTAACTACAAACTAGCCATAAGGCTCCATGGACTTTGTAGATCAATGAAAGTGTTGCTAGAAGTGATATAAAGGATGTATAATGGAAAAAGCCTTTGTTGTATTACTCTGTACCCCATCATCATTTACTAATAAAGGAGGGGAAAGGGTTTGATTTTTAATCCAGTTGGCCAATCAGTGCCTTTTATATGATGAGTTAAGACCATTTACATGTAGGGTAATTGAGAGGAGTTTGGTGTTCTATGTGGTTTTGTTTGTTGTTTCTCTACTGGGTTTGGATGTTGCTTGCTCTTCATTTTGTCCTTTCTTCACACTAGGGTTTTTCTGATTAGGTTAAATATCCTTCCTTCTTAATTTGCTTTGTTTTGTTCATGCATTCCTCTCATGTATTTTATTCATTCCTGTGGTCTTGCATTTGTGTTTATCTTTCTTCTGTATGTCTTACTCTTTAAGTATCCTTTGCATTGCTGGCTTGGTAGTCAAGAATTGCTTAAGCTTATATTTGTTATGTACAGTCTTAATTTCTCCATCTATCTTAAAGTATAAGTTGCTGAACATAGTATTCTTGGATGGCAGTTGTTTTCAGGTCTTGAAAAATGCCCTACCATGCTTTTCTTGCTTTTAAGGCTGATGTTGAGAAGTCTGTTATTCTGATGGGTTTGCCTTTGTGAGTGAGCTGCCGTATTTCTCTTGCAGCCTTTAAAACTGTTTGTTTTGTAGCATTAGCATTCCAACTATAATGGACATGAAGATCTCTTCTGATCTAATCTATTTGGAGTTTTGGATGTCTCCATGGTTTGGGTGTATATTTCTTCCCTTAGGTTTGGGAAGTTTTCACCTATTTCATTGAATAGATTTTTCTATGCCTCTAGTTTTAGTTTTACCTCCTTTTTGTATCTCCTGTATTTGTAGGTTGTGTGTCTTCATTTTATCAAAGACCTCTTAAAATTTTGGTCATATTGCTTCAATTTTTTGTCCTTCTTGGTAGCTGCATAAGTAAACTCTTCATTTTTTTTCTTCTTCCAAGCTGGATACATTACATTCTGTCACTTTTATTTGATCATCCGTGTTTTTTCATTCCAGGATTTCTGTTTGGTTGTCTTTCAGGATCTCAATTTCTTTGCTGAATAGTTATGCAAACATCCCAGGAGGTATAGCAGATACATAAATGGGAGATGTCTTATTTTTGTTTTGACAAATAAATTTGGGAAGTATTAATAGTATTACTATTGATTAGGGTAACTGAGAAAGAATAATGGTTAAAAATAATGA
>VMDO01010974.1:23824-69149 GCA_007922755.1 Pedetes capensis
CCAATTCATTCCACACACCTGTGGGATAATACCATTCTGGAACCACTGTTTCTTGGACTGCCTCAATCCCCTTTCTGCTGAGCCACCCAGACCCCGGGAGCTGTGCCACTAGAAGCCACACCATTGGGAACTATACATCACCCAGACATGCACCCAGTTCTCTCCCCCCAGGGTGGCTGCAGCCAAGCTGGCATGGGTCTGTGTTGTTAGCCCTACCAAAGTGAGCCCATGCTGTAGATGGGAAACCTAGGAAGTCTGCCTCTGGGGGTCCTTCTGGGTGGGTTAGGAGCCCACCCAAGTGTCTATCTGTCCATTTGCAAATCAGTCAAACTTCAGGGTGATCCTATGTGCTTCACCTCCCTAAACCCACTAAGTCTCTCCTACCCCAGGATCCATTCCTCTATAGCACTGTGTGCTCAGGTTTCTCTCCTCAACACAGCCAGTCAATTCACCAGACTCACTTGTTCCAGTTCCAATGCACAGAACCAAAGGTACATACACACAATGAAATACTACTCAGCAAATAAATGAAATAATGTCACTGGCAACAAAATGGATGGAATTGGAAAACATTATCTTAAGCAAACAAACACAAGCCCCAAAAGAGAAATACCGTATGTTCTCACTCATATGTGGGTGCTGAATCATACTTAAAGGAAAGAAAAAATCCTATACATAAACTGAAATATAAAAAAGGCACAATTAAACTTAGCATAGAAGGGACAATTTAAGGAGTGGAAAGAAGGGCCACTTGGAAATTCCACATGGCTGGAGTGAGCCCAGCAACAACCAACCCTTAGGGTGGATGGCAGCTTCTCTCAATGTTTGTTTAATTGGGAGTTAGTGTGGTTCACAGACGTACCTGGACACCGGAGCTCCTTGGGTGCCCAAGGCTGTTCCAGGTGGTGGGTGGTGAGTACAAATAAATTGAGTCCCTTTGCCTCTTAGACCACACTTGCACATGTGCCTGTTCCTACCCCCTACCCAGGCACCATCGCTGCATATTTGTAGAGTCCCGGTTCTGCAGTTAGTTTTTGTCACCAGTCTGCACTACGTACGGTGCAGTGGGTTCTTATTTACCTATTAAGAGTTGCAATTTTCTTTTCCCACTGAGACAGTCAGTGATGCATTTCTCAGTGTTCTCACTCTGTCTTCTCATGCTGATTTTTTCTTCTTTTAATCTGCAACTGAGACTAGTCAACTCACCACCTTTTCTTTTTTTTTTTCCTTTCTTTTCCTTGTTGCTGTTTCTCTCTGTTCAATATAAAGTCTATATCTCTCTGTTTTAGCTCTTCAGTTTCACTGGGTCTCAGAGAGTATTATCAGTCTGCCATCTTGACCTGTCTTCTCTGGGCCATTTTTGAGCTACGCCACCATTGTATACACACCAGAATTAAGATGTACAGCTACTGACTGGAGTATACATTATGAAAACCTCTACATTACATTTGTTCCTATCTAGATCCTGTCAACTTTTTGGGGGTTAACACTGTATTAGATATTTTACTGTTATCTTCCACACAGCCCCACCACCATGTCCCATAGTACAGTACAATTTACGAGGGCTCAAGGGCTCAACATATTCTTGATGTGATGTGAATGAAGTTTCCTTGGCTAACCCCACTATTTTAGAGAACTGACATGATAAAAGTAATGGGAAAATAGAATATCGGTAATATTAAATAATAAATTCCTCTTGAATTTCAATATTTTATCCTATTAATTATATATCTTAATTACAGTTAAATTATGGAAACTTATTTAAGACAATACATTTCTCAAGCCCAGTTTCCTATATATTTTCCTTTTCAGGTCAAGTTCTCTTTTTAATACTGGATTCCTCAAAAGAATGCTATTTGAATCTCTTCACCATGGTTTGGAAGACATTCAGGCCCTCATAAAGACGTTAATCTTTGAATCAGAGTGTATGCCCCAAAGTCAGTTTTCAGCTCATGCACCTTCAAATCTCAGCAAACAAGGTAATTAAACAGTAGCTTGCTAATTTAGACTGGTTATCAAAAATGCTGTCAAAAATGCTGTATCTTTTTATCTTTGATATTATAATCAAAAGCAATGTAATAGTGTGCTTTAAATAAATCCCCTCTTATGAGTTTAATCATTGGTTGGTAGCTTTTTTTTCTTTTTTTGCACTACTACAGGGTTGAATTCAGGGCCTCCTACATGATTTGCAAGCACTCTGCCACTCAGCTGCACCCTCAGCCCAATTTTTCTCCCCCCGCCCCCCCAGATGGGAGCTAAGTTACTTAGGCTTCCTCTGGCCTCAAACCTGCGATCCTCCTACCTCCTCATCCCAAGTCTCTGGGCTTATTATTATCATATTCTTTAATTACAGTTTTCTGAAGGTTAATAGAGATCTGAAGTGAATGTAATTTTAAGATAATCTCCCCTTTTTGTTTTTAATTGTAGTAGATTAAAAGAGCTAAAAGTCTTCTGTAGCTTTATTTCCCTTCATCTACTTTCTAGAAGGGGAAATCTTAGGTATGGTAGGGGTGGTATAGCCACAAATTTTGGTAATATCCATTGAAATACAGAAAATAGATTTATACTTACCATTCAGTAAATGTTTTTTTCTCCTCAGTATAATACAGGCTTTTGTAGGGTTATCCAGCAATTGATATAACAGTGGGCTACTAAACACACTAATGCTCTCATAAGTGATGAGAAGCTGCTATTATAGAAATTAAAATGTACAATTCTTGCAGCCAGTTTTGGCCACACAGCTCTTGTATATTTACAAAAGCAGTATGGGTGGAATTTCATAAACTTTTACTTAAACATTGAGTTGTTGCTTAATGTCATCTATATTGTTTTTCTGTTTTTATTTTAGAAGAAAATGGTGTACTTATTAAAACTACAGATGATACCACAATAGATAATTACCCTGCACAAGGTATGTAAGCGTGTATAAATATATACGTAAGTATTAGCACATAGAGCCATACATGGGAAAGGAGGAAGAAAAAGAGATTGCCTTGGTAGCTTCTTAAAACACATTTTCATCCTATTACGTTGACAACAAAACTATAGTAAAACTTGTTTATAGGCACTCTCGCATACTTCAAAATTTCTATTAGTATATACTTTGTTCACATTTCCAATACAGGGTGATCCTTCCAGGACAACTTAAAGAACCATGTGAAACAAAATAAGAAAAAAGTTACATGTAATAAAATTTTACCATTAAGACAAAATTTTAATTCCTTAAAAAATGCTCATCAGTATATGATTTATAGCAATTCCATTTGATTAACCACAAGACCCTATTCCCCAGCCATAACAATGTATTATATAGCATTTTATTTTAGGATGTATGCATATTTTAAAATATAGTTGTGGGGCTGGGGATGTATTTCAGTGGTAAAGCACTTGTTTAGCATTTGCAGGCCCTGGGTTCAATCCACAGCACCACAAGAAAAAAACAAGTACTGAGATTGTTTTGTAGCCAGGTGTGGTGGCCCAAACCTGTAATCCCAGCACTCAGGAGATGAAGGCAGGAGGATTCTAGGCAGGAGTTCTAGGCCAGCCTGGGCTACACAGTGAATTCGAGGCCAACCAAGGCTAGAAAGAGAATACACACACACACACACACACACACACACACACACACACACACACACACACGTAGTAGACATTGCAAATTGCTATCAAAATGGCATAAAGATTGAAAACATCAGGGCCTTCATGTCTGAAGTTTTATTTTGGTTAAAGAAAAACCATTAGATTCTAACGTGTCTTGAATACAGTTTTTAAGAAAAGAATATATACAGTGTTAAGGAAGAAAGAACAGTGGCCTACAACTTGTAATTATATATTAGTTGCTCAATGTTTAATGAAGAGAGAAAATTTAAATTCCTGATAATAGTACATGGTTTCATAAAATTTCCCCATGCATGTTCATTTGGCATCTTCAACATTTGCTATCATATAAATCACTTAAAATGATATATTGTACTTAGAAGTAATTTCTGTTGTAGGACTAACAACGAGGCAATATGACATACTGTAAAGTATCTTAGACTTAAGAGCGTTATTCATACACTTCATTTTTTAGTTGTATAACCTTAGCTAGGTCCCTTAATTTCAGCAAAACGGTCTTAAATCTTTTTTAGAATAAAGTAAAACATAATTATGCTTTAAAAATAAATAAAATATCTTGAGTTTTTCTTACATAAGGAAACTAGTCTAATCTCTATGGGTTCTTTTGTAACTAAAATTATAATTATTCTAAGATTGGTCTTTCAATTCAACAGACAAAAAGTCCACAGTGTCTGCAACTATGGGCTTAAACATAAATAAGATCATACGCTACACCTAGCACAGAATCAGGGAGTGTTTCATTCTGCTATATATAAGGTCACTGAGTTGGACCCAATTCGATGGTACCTAACAACAACAAGTTCTGATAGTTACTATTAAGGTATTACATTGAATTTTTGTCTCAGACATTCCTAATATTTGTACTAAAACTGGGTATATGTCCTTTTACTATATGCCTTGTTAATTTCACGTGACAGTACAAATCTTATGTATCTGATTTAACGAAGAAGTTGAAAATTGTCATTTTTGCTTTTATGTAAAAAGACAACAATTCAACAATAATTTCTGAATATCATTTATCATTTTCATGTATCAAATTTGCCTTCTGAATACGTTTAAGAAGTGTCAACTGCTTTTCTTAAAGAATAAGTTGTGACCATAACATTCATAAACAGACTATAAATAACCAAGGTTTGTCAAGGCATGTGTGCCTACAGTCCCAGCAACTTGGGAGCATGAGGCAAGAGGATCACTTGAACCTACAAGTTCGACTAGACTGGGCAACATGAGACCCTGTCTAAAAAAATCATCATCATAGGTCAAACATACAAGCAAAATCTTATAGCACTAGATACCTCAATTACTTTGTGTGTGTATGTTTTGTAAGGATACATTACCAGAATCTTGTTAGCCTCCCTTCAGTTAAAATGGAAACACAAAGCACTTGGTTCAGAAACAGGCAATGAGATCATACATTGCACTTTTTCAGTTTCTGTGTCCAACCTCCTGAAACTTCATGTTTTTGTTTTACACAGTGTGATAAAAAATACAGTGAATTTTTTCAAAAATTCATTACAGTAGAAGACACATTGCCATTAGTCCCCTCAAAATACTGCTCTGACTTTGAACACACTTATCCCATTGTTCTTGCCACTTTCTGAAGCAGTTCTGGAAGTCCTCTTGTCTGAGTGTCTTACTGGTGCTGTGTGGCCATCTCGATGTCCTGAATCAGTTCAAAATTGCTTACCCTTCATACTTATTTTGACTGTAGGGAACAGCCAGAAGTCCCATGGTGATAGATCCTGTGAATAGGGTGGATGAGGACACAATGTAATGTTTTTATTTGATGGAAACTGCCATACCAGAAGCAATGTGTGGCATGGGGCACTGTTATCATGAAGGATGAAACTAAAGACACGGTGTTCACTGAGGACTTACTATGTGTCCAATACTAGGCAGTCACTAGACTACAGGCACAAAAATGAAGAATACTGTCCCTAAGAATTAATTCATTACTTTTTATGGTACTTAGGGGTTGAACCCAGGGACCTGCACATACTTTGCAAGTGCTCTACCATTAGACTGCACCTCCAGCTCATTCATTTTTGTTTTTTTGTTAATTTTGAGTCAGGGTCTCTATAAGTTATGCAGGCTGCCTGTGGCCTCAACTGCATGATCCTCCTGGCTCTAAGTCGCTTGGATTACACAGGTGTGTAATCCTTAGGAATCTAGAATTTAAGGAAAAAGGACTTATACAAGATGTACATAAGAAACATAGAAAAGCCAGGCATGATGGCGCACGCCTGCAATCCCAGCGGCTCAGGAGGTGGAGGCAGGAAGATTGCAAATTCAAGACCAGAGGCAGTCTGCGTAACTTACTGAGACCCTGTCTCAAAAAGTAAAAAAACATGGGCGGAGGGTACAGCTCAGAGGTCCAGCACTTGCAGATCATGCAAGCGCGAGGCCCTGGGTTCAACCCCCAGTACCGCAAAAAAAAAGAAAAAAGAAAGAAACATGGAAAGAAGAGGGGGTAGAACTTAATCAAGCTGTGATACTATAGTACTGACAGTAATGAACTTTTTGAAATGATTGGCCTAAGTTCATAAATGGGCTTTCAACAGGAGATAGAAACAGAGTTGAGGCTTGAGGATGAAGAAGGTAGACAGGAAGTTCTGACTCAACAAATGGTTAAATAGTAAAATTACATGAGTGAAGGACAGTGAAAACTTCTAAAACAAATTATCTCACTGTTAGAATTGAGACAGGATGGGCAGAAAAGGTGGGTCAAAGAATTTAGACAAAATATAAAGCTATAAAAGTATTTGGCTTATATTTTTAAAGAGAATGCTAACTTTGTATGTTTCAGGAAAGAGAAAAAGTAATGAAATGATAATAAATTTAACCAAGAAGCAAAAGACTGATGTCAGTGCTGAACATCCTCCCTTTTATTACAATATCCACAGACACAGCATTAAAGGAATGAATATGCCAAAGTAAGATAGCCAGTGACTGGCAAAGTATATAGTTCATATTTTAATAGTATCGTGACTGAAATAAAAATAATCTGATTTTTTTTCCTTTCCTTATTATAGGTTAAAAAAGTTTTTGTGCTATCTTTCTCAAGCTGGCTTTCGAGTAAGCCGAACTCATTTTGATCCAATGGGTGTTCGTACAGATGCACCTCTGCTTCAGTTTAAATCTATCCTTTTAAAGTACAGCACCCCCACTTACACTGGAGGACAATCAGAAGGCCATGTCCAGTCAGCATCCGAAGATGCAGTACCTGACAGGGTTGAAATGTCAGGAAGTGAAGAAGCAGAAGCAACTGGCTGCAGAAGATGGTAAAGGTAGAGGAGAGTTTATTCTCAGGTGTCTGTATAGATGGCCTAATAGTTCTAAACCAACTGTGGTTCTTTTTCTATTCTTTCAATTCAGTGGTGTAAAAATTTTTAAAAATTAATTAAAAATAAAAACTGTTTTTCATTCAGAAAACTGTTTCTAACTTAGCTTCTTTGGGATCTTTCTGTTTCAGGTTTTTCTTATTATGAAGAAAACTTAAAAATTTAATGGAAACATTTCATGAGGCCAAATTTCTGACTAAGATCCTATGTTGGTGGTAGTGGTGGTAGATGCCATCAAATTGGGTCTTACTCATAGCGACTCCATATACAACAGAAGGAAACACTCCCCCACACTGGGCCATGCCTAGCACTATGTCAGTGCTTCTCTGCTATTCATAGGGTTTTTGATGGCTGATCATTTCAGGAGTGAGCTGCCGGGTCCTTATCCCAAGCCTATAATATCCAGTACTACCAGGTGGTCTCCCATCCAAGGACTAACCAGACCTGACCCTGCTTAGCTTCCAAGATCAGATGCCAGGCTGGATCACCTGTTTATCAATTGAGAAATTATTTTATATACATAGTGTTTCAAATTTAAGTACATTGTGGAAATCATCCTTTTTGGGGGGAGAGGGAATACTGGAGATCAAATCCAGGGGCTCATGCATGCTGATGGTGCTTTGCTACTGACTCACATTACCACACTCCAGCAGTCAGTCCTCCTGCCTTAGCCTCCTCAGTAGCTAGAACTATATGTGTGCACCAGCTTTTCCTGCACAAAACATAATTACATCACTACTTAAACCGATTCGTGATGCTAATGATTTTCTGTAGGTAGTACACAAAATGAATCTGAAACCTTTTGCATGTTAAACCTGAATAGATTAGGAACAATGTTCTTCAGGTGACTCACGTACTTCATAAAAAGCTCAAATGTTTTCCTGTTTTTAAGAAATTACACTTTTCTATACACTAATCTTTTATTAGCTTTTGAGAAATTACTTGCCTGAGAGAGAAACACAGTTTTTTACAAGTTTGTAGTCTAGATGACAAAACTTCTGAATAAAATTTTTGTCAAAATAGCTTTGTTGTAGTACAATAGTTGTTCACAAATACTGAAATTCTGAAGAGATTATGTTATAAACTAAACCTTTTGGATGATCTCAGGTGCCTAAGTTAATGCACATACTATATTCATTTGCTTTGTCATCCCAGTACTCAAAAGTAAAATTTATCATCACTTTATCAAGCAAGGGCTTTTCATTTGTTGGTTTTTTGAGGTTTGTGTATATTTTTTCTGTAAGTCGCTCAGGCTCGCGTAACTATAAAAATTAGTTGGAAACCCAGGCACCATGAAGCACACCTATAATCACAGCAACTTGGGAGGCTGAGGCAGCCGGATCATGAGTTCATGGCCACAGGCAGCCTGAAAAACTCAGCAAGAGTCTAAAAAATAAAAAAGAATGGTGCCAGGGGTGCAGTCAGTGGTAAGAGCGCTTGCCTAACATGTATAAGACCCTAGCTCTCTAGGACCTCAAAAAGGAAACATATAAAAACAATTAATGGGGGAAAAAATCTTGTTTCCTTTAACATCATTCTGGCTTCACTTGACTGTAATAGTTTAGGTGAAAGTCTGTATAAAGTTTAGGTTTTTACTCAAGGATTTAACCCATATTTACCCTCAAGTATTTCTCAGAGGAAGTAACTTTTTACAATTAAGCTGAGGGAGGGTGGTACAGTTATTAAGTGAAAGGTTTAAAAACATTATATAGGATAAAGCTCTCCCATGACATGAAAAAATATAGGTGATGAGGGGTAGGTAGATGAACACAAAATACTAATTTAGTAGAAATAAAGGAAAATCTGTTTTATTACAGAACATTCCCAAAAGGATTATTCCCCTTTTTCCAATTAATATAATCATTGTTATGGGCCATCAAGTATCCAACTCACAGCGACCCTACATACAATAGGCTAAACACTATTGTCAGTGGTTCTCTGCTGTTCATGGGGTTTTCAATGGCAGATTGATTTTTGGGAGTGAGTTGCCTGGTCCTTCTCTCAAGCCTACAATATCTGGTGTTCCCACGCGGTCTCCCATCCAAGCAGTATCCATGCCCAGCCCTGCTTAAGTTCCCAGATCTGATGGGATCTGATGACACAGTGCTACAGCTGCAGGCAATGTAATCATACATTTTATTAAAATAAAGGAACAGGTGAAATGCAAGTTAGTTTCTATGACTGTGAAAATACTCCACTCTATAATTCTTGCTAGTTAAAATAACTTATAAATGAACATAGAAAGAAATGTTACTAGTTACTTTTGTTTGTATAATTAAAAGGAAAAATTACAATAAACTCAAAAGGAAACTATCACTTGGATTATCTGATTTACCACATGTTAAATTGCATATCAGTCACAAATTGTGCTAAATGCTCACCAGCATGATATACTGATCATTGTTGAGTTGAATTTTATGCAAGGAGCCTAATTTGATACAGAAACAGTATCTAAATATGTCTCCCACGTGTCTGACAGCTTGTGATGCTATAGGGGCTTGCGTGTTGCTGTGATGCTGAAAGCAATGCCAGTAGCATTTCAGATACCAATAGGGCCACCCAAGGTGGACAGGTTTCAACTGAGCTCCCAGACTAAGACAGACTAGGGAGAAGGACCCAACAGCCTACTCTCGAATTAGCCATTGAAAATCCTATGAATAGCAGAGAAGCACTGTCAACTATAATACTAGAAAATAAGCCCCCCAGCCTGGAAAGCATTCAAGAAACAATTAGAGAGGAGTTGCCTCCTCAAAGTAGAGTCAACTTTAATGATGGGAATGGAGTAAAGCCCTGGGATGTCCATTTGCTGATATGGCATGACTAAAAATGAAAAAAAAACACAGTGATTACAACAACAGGTTCAAACATAAAAAGACCATGCTTAGCACAGTGTTGGGTAGTGCTTATTTCTGCTGTACTTAGGGTTCCTATCAGTCAGATCCAACTCAAACTATGTCATAGCCAAAGTAAAAAGAAGACATGACAAAGTTAAAGAACAGAAGATTGCAAAGGGCAGTGCTAGAAGACAAAATCAAATATTATGATGACATGTGCCAAGAACTAGAAATAGAAAATCAAAAGAGGGGAACATGCTGTTTTTCTCAAGCTTATAAGAATTGAAGAAAAAATTCAGGCCTCAAGTGGCAATAGTGAAAGATTCTACTGGAAAAATATTAAGCAATGCAGGAAACATCAAAAGAAAATGCAAAGAAATATACAGTCATTATACCAAAAAGACTTGGTGGATGATCAATCATTTCACGAACCAATGGTACTGAAGTGGAAGCTGCCTTCAAGGCACTGATGAAACACAAGACTGCAGGAATTGATAGAAAATAACTGAGATCTTTCAAGAGATGGAGCACTAGAGGTGCTCACTTGTCCATGCCAAGAGGTTTGGAAAACTGACTGGAAGAGACCCATATTTGTGCCTATTCTCAAGAAGGAGGATCCAATTGAATGCAGAAGTTATCAAACAATATCATCAATATCATACACATGTAAACTTTTGCTAAAGATTATTCAAAAGGACTGCAGCAGTCACAGGGAACTAACAGAAAATCAAGCCAAATTCAGAAGAAGGTATGGAACCACCAACATCACTGCTGGCATCAGATAAATTTTGACTGAAAGCAAAGAATACCAAAAAGATTGTCTATGTTTTATTGACTATGCAAAAGCATTTGACTTTGTCAACCACAACAACTTATGGATAAGATTGCAAAGAATGGGAATACCAGGACAGTTCATTGTATTCATGAAGAATCTGTACATGCACCAGGAACAGAAGAAGGAAACACTGGTTGGTTTAAAGTCAGGGAAGGCATATGTCAGGCTGTATCTTTTGACCGTACCTCTTCAATCTCTATGTTGAGCAAATAATATGGGAGCCTAAACTTTATGAAGAAGAATGTGGCATCAGGACTGGAGGAAAACTCATTAACAACCTGCATTATACAGATGACACAACCTTGCTTGTTGAAAGTGAAGAATATTTGAAACATTTACTGATGAAGCTCAAAGAACACATTCTTCAGTATGGATTGCACCTCGACATCAAGAAAACAAAAATCCTTGTAACTAGGTCAGTAAGCAACTTCATGACAAATGGAGAAAAGACTGAGGTTGTCCAAGATTTTGTTTTCCTTGATTCTACAATCAACACCCATGGAAGCAGCAGGCAAGAAATCAAGACACATTGCTTTGGGAAAAGCTGTTGCAAAAGATCTCTTTAAAGTTGAAAAGTAAAGATGTCACACTAAAAATGTGCCTGATTCCCACTATGATATTTTCAGTCACATCATATGCTTGTGAAAGCTGGACAGTGAATACGGGAGGCAGGAGAATTGATACTGTCAAATTATGGTGGTAGAGACAAATATTGAATATACCATGGACTGCCAAAAAAAACCAATCAATCTGTCCTAGAAGAAGTGCAACCAGAGTGCTCCTCAGAAGTAAGGACAGCTAGATTATCTAATGTGTTTTGGACATGTGGTCAGGAGGGACCAATTCCTAGAGAAGGACATCGTGTTTGGGAAAGTGGGGGGGGGTCAATGAAAAAAAGGAAGATCTTCTAGTAGATGGGTTGACACAGTGACTGCAACAATGGGCATAAGCATAAAAAAGATCATGTGGGTGGCATGGTATCAGGTAATGTCTGTTGTACACAAGGTGGCTATGTGCTGGATCCAACTCTATTGCACTTAACATCTTAGTCTCACGTATAAGGGCAAGTTTTCCAAAGAAAAATTTGGAAGGCTCTCTGATAATGTACCACGCCAACCTAAAAAGGACATACTTTGAAAATTCCATCTAGTTCTAGTTAACAACCTTGTTCCCATAACACTACTAACTTGGGACGCTGCCAATGTTGACCACATTGTAAAATGACATCATTTGTATTCCTTCATTAAAATTTAAGAAACCAGGCTAGGGATGTAGTTCAGAGGTAGAATACAAGGCCCTCAGTTTGGTCCCAGGCAGTGAAAACTATGAAAAACAAAACAAGAATGTTGACTCTGCTAGTTGCTTATGTTAATATTCTAGCCATACACTCAGGCAATGAGAGAAATAAACAAAAGATGGTTTGAAGGCAACTGTGGTGGACTTGCATCAAAACTGTACCATACTGACTTCCATAAGTCTCTATGCTGTGATGTTCTGATTCCCCAAAATGAGAATTAACTCAAACCAATTCACTAATCCCAAAAGGTCTAAGAATTTCTTTTCACATGGCATGATTACTCTGGTAAATAGCCACAGGTTTCTGTAGAAAGGCTAAGCGAAAGATAAATAATCACACTTGAGATATTTGTCAGAGTCGTTTCTCAATGAGCTCCAGGAAAGTGAATTAAAATAGGCCTGGGAATTCAATGAGGAATCTTAACTATTACAGTGGCTCCAGTCAGACCTATAGTTGTCAGGTATATAAATGGAGTAGGATCACAAGATCTATTTATTTTGGTCCTATAAAATCACATGTGGATTGGATTCATGATGCATTCTAATCTACGTCTGATTCTGTAGCCTTCTAACACTGTTAAAGCCTACAGATGTAGCACTGTGGCCTTCGATCCCATCAGATCTCAGAAGCTAAGCAGGACTAGACATGGTTAGTACTTGGATCGGAGACAGCCTGGGAACACCAGTTGCTGTAGGCTTAGGAGAAGGACCTGGCAACCCACTCCCAAAAATCAATCTGCCAGTGAAAACTCTATGAACAGGAAGAGAAACACTGACAATTATGTTTCACCTGTTGTAGGGTCGTTATGAATCGCACACCAACTCAATGGCACCTAACAAGAACAAAACTGTTAAAAGGGTAAGCATCAGATTTGAGAACATATAGTATGTCAGTATGTATGTACACTACTTAATACTTGACAATAACGGGACTGTGTTATTCATTTTTCTATTTAGTTCTTTTTTTTTGATACAAGGTCTCACTATGTAGGTCAGGCTGGCCTAGAACTTGATATCCTCCTACCTCAACCTCCCAAGTGCTGTGATTATAGGCATGCATCAGCACACCCAGCTCCTATACTAACAATTTTTTTTAGAGCCTATGTATTTAAAAAATATATAGTTTACTATAACACTGTGCCTTGTCATGAATGGAATAATCCATTCATGACAGTTCCCGTGACCCAATTTCCTTCCAAAGTTCTCACCTCCAAATACTGGGGTTTAAATTTCTTTTTTATTTCTGTCTTTATATTGCTTTGGTAAAAGCAAACCAAAATACATATATTATTTAGCAAGTCAGATTACTTCTTAGAGGGAGGAGTAGGCCTAGGATGCACCCCTTATTTATAAATAACATACCTATTGCTTCTCAATCTTTTGACTTAAGTATTTCTTGTAGGGCAGGTCTGCTAGTTGACGCCTTCTTTCTGGCTTTATGTAAGAACATTTTAATTTCCTCATTTACTAGACAGAATCTGTATCCTTTTTCTTTTATCACTTTAAATGCCATTCACTGCCTCCCCACACCTACCTGGCTTATGAGAAGCTATTATGGAAGGTCCCTGGTATGTGATAAACTGCGTTTCTATTGCTGCTTCCAAGGTTCTGTTTCATGGAGCTATTTGAGTTTATCATAATTTGTTAAGCTTTTTGGAGGTGCAGTTAATGTTTTTCATCCAATTTTGAAGTTTCTGGCATCCATTTCTTCAAATGCATTCTGCCTTTCTCTCCCCTCCTGGAATGTGTATTCTACACATTACCATACTTAATGGGGTCTCAGGCTCTGCTCATCTTTTTCCAGTTTTTTTTTCTTTTTCTCTCAGACAGAGTTATTTTCAATTGGCCTGTCTTCGAGTTTTTTATTTCTTCTAGTAATTCAAATCTGCCAAGACTCTCTAGTGAATTTTTAATTTTGGTTGTTGTATTTTTCAATCCAATTTTCTATTTGTTTTTCCTATTTCTTTATTGGTATTTTCTATTTGGTGATTTATTTCCCATATTTAATTCTTTAGCCATGATTTCTGTTATTTGGACATGTTTACAAAACATGAATAAGTCTAACACCTGGACTTCCCCTAGATGCCTATTTCTTTACATACCTTGGAATTTTGTTGTTGTTGTTGTTGTTGTTTTCGTCAAAAACTACTTTTAAAATAATGTAGTATGACAACTGTGGAAATCAGAATCCCTTCACTTCCCCAGGTTGTATTTATTGTTTGGTTAGTGATTTTCCTGGATTAATTTTGTAAAGTGTACATTCTTTGTTGTATATGTGTGCTTAAGTCTCTGCTTCATTAGCTTGGTGGTCAGCTACTATTTGGACACAGATTTCCTTAAATCCCTTGAACCAGTAACTCTTCTGGCTTTGCTGAGTGTTCTGTTTGTTTTAGATTATGCATTCAATACCCCAGCATGCAGTTTATACAGAACATCAAATTCTGCTACAAGTGTTATCAGTGCCTTCTTAGGTTTCTTAGGCATACAAACAGCCCTGCCACATGCCTGTGCCATTCTAAAGCCCTAGGAACATGCTGGAGCTTTTCAAATCCCTACACAGATATACCATGTGTATTAGTTACCTTTCTTGTTGCAATGACAAAATACCTCACAGAAACAACCTAAGAGAAGAAGGGTTTATTTTGGCTGTTTCAGTCCATCATGGCAGGAAAGGCAAGTTGAAACAGCACACATCAGTGGAGAGGAAGGAAAGAGTGAGACAGGAAGCAGCCAGTGATAATACATCCTCAAGGACTTCCTCCAAGTGACATACTTCCTCCATGTATGCCATACCTCCAAAAATAGTGACATGAGCTACGGACCAAGCATTCAAAACATGAGCCTGTGGGGCACAGTTGGTTCATATTCAATCCACATGCCTCATCTTTTCCTTTTTTTTTTTTTTTTCTTTTTGTCAGCCTTTCTCTACCCTAAGTGCCTCAGGCATCTGCTTTGTTAAAGGATTTTTCACAAAACCTTTGGAGATTGAACTTTTTGCACTGTGAGGTGAGTTTGATCAAAGACAAGCTCTGAAAATAAAGCTTTTCGAAAAGCTTTTCCAAAAGTGAGGTACTAGGCAAGCCAAACATTAATAATTCTTTGTTGGTAGGTGCCATCAAGTTGGGTCGCACTCATAGTGACCCTATGTTCAACAGAACAAATCACTACCCAACACTGTGCCCTGTACATGATCATTTTTGTTTGAACCCATTGTTATAGCTACTGTGTTTCTTTTCATTTTGGGTTGTGCTACCTCTGCAAATGGAGTTTCCCGGGGCTTTATGCCACTCCCATCATTAAGATCAACTCTTCTCTGAGGAGGCAACTATCTCTTCCCCAGTCGTCTCTTAAATACCTTCCAACCTGGGGGGTTCATTTTCTGGTACTATATTTGACAGTGTTTCTCTGCTATTTGTAGGGTTTTCAATTGTTAATTGTTTCAGAAGTGGGCTGCTGGATTCTTCTCACCAGTCTGTTAGTCTGGAAGCTTAGCTGAAACCTATCCACATAGGTATGCCTGCTGGTATCTGAGATACCACTGGCATAGCTTTCAGCATCATGCAAGCAGCCACAACATGACAAGACAGACACAGGGGGTGAGATTTTTCCAGAATCTTAAGGACTGTTATTTGGGGAGATCCAAACTACTCTTTTGGGAGAGCTTCAAGCCTCCTTCAAAGGCTGGTTGGCTGCTGGTTTTCATGGACAGCCACAGCTGGGAGACTTCATTTTGCCATGGGAAGCTACAGAAAGTCAGATAGGACAAGTCAAAACACTGCAGAACTGTTACAGTTTCTAAATGTTCTTCCAGTGGTTACAAACCTTTAGTTAATTCTGGCTTTCTGACAAAGCTGATTTTGACAAATTTTACATTGTTTTCATTGTTTTTATGGAACATGAATTTTCAGATGTCCTTACTCAGTGAAATTAGTAATGTTCTTAAGGAAGTTGTTTTCATAGTTACAATACTGGCATACTAATGAATATTCCTTTTGTGTATTTATGCTTGTAAGATTAGCACACAAAAGGTACACACATAGAAATGCAAATATTTCTAAGTAGAAATGAAATGGGAATTTAACAGAGATAGCTTTTCTCACCTAGCATTTCAATTATTTCATATACAGTTTTCTAAGTCAGAATAAGGAACCTGGATTTCTCAAATGCCCAAGGGAAATATGTCATTCTCATAAGGTTCAAAGGATTAAAAATGATTTTGTAAAACTTAAAAAGCTAGAGTAATCAAAATAGTATGACACCAGCATGAAGACATAAAGACCAACAGAATACAAAGCACCAAAATAACCCTCACATACATGGTCAAATGATTTTGAACAGGGGTTTCAAGATCATTCAATAGAGATGGGGCTATTATATGGCTGAGAAACTGGATATCTACATCTAAATAAAGTTGGACCCTGACCTTTCACCACATAACAAAACTCAAAATGGGTCAAAGACCTAAATGCAAGTTCAGCTGAAATTATAAAACTCTTAGAACAGGAAAATGTTTATGACCCTGACTACTTCAATGAGACCAAAAGAACACCCCACAAAAGAAAAAACAAAACAGGTACAATGGACTTCATAAAAATTAAATTTTTTGTATATCACCCTTATAAAGAAAGTGAACAGAAAACCCACAGAGAAAATATTTGCATTTCATATATTGGATAATAGGTTAATATGCAGTATGCATAAAGAACTCCTAAAGAACAACAAAGCGTCCCAATGTAAAATAAGCAAAGTAGCCAGAGTAGCTATAGTGCCAGCTACTTGGAAGGAGGCAGGAAGGACACTTAAGCTGAGTTGTTTGAGACAAGTCTAGACAACACAGCAAGACATCATCTAAAAAATAAATAATAAAAGGGCTGGGGGATACAGTCCAATGGTAGAATATTTGACCAGCACATGTGAGGCCCCCAGTTCAATCCCCAGCACACAAAAAAATAAATACATAAAACTGGAGGGGAAAAAAGCAAAAGATTTGAATATACACGTCTCCACAGAAGACACAAATGATCAGTAAGTACATAAAAAGACACACGACATCATTAGCTATTAGAGAATGCAAATCAAAACCACAACAAGCCAGGTGCTGTGACACATGGCTGTAATCTCAACGACTTGAGAGGCTGAAGCAGGAGATGTGAGTTCGAGGCCAAAGGCACCCTGTACAATTTAGCGAGACCCTACCCCAAAATAAAATTTAAAGGTCGGGGGGCAGGTGGCCTGTGGTGCAATTCTGTAGCGGAATGCCCTGGGTTCGATCCCCTTGTACTAACAAAAAACCAACCCACCAAACAACAACAAAACAAACACAGTAGGAAGAGTTACTTACAAGGATATCAATACGGATTGTTATTTTTTAAAAAATAAGTATATTGCAGAGGTGGAAAAACTAGAACCATTACTTATTGCTAATGGCAATGTAAAATGGCATAGCCTCTGTAGAAAAGTTGGGGGTTCTCCAAAAGATTAAACCCAAATTACAGTATGGCCTAGCAATTTCATTCCTACGTATATACTCAAAATAGAAAGCAGGGACTCAAATACTTACTCAGTAATGTTCATTGCCATGTAACTCCCAATAGCAAAGAATGTCCATCAATCCAAGTGTCCATCAATAGATGAATAAACAAAATGTTGCACATAAATTTCCAGCAATATAAACAAGAACCCTGAAAACACTGTAAGATTTCACTTATCTAAGGCACCTAAAATAGACAATTTCCAAGAAAGAAAGTGAAATAGAGGTTACCATGGAATGGGTAGAGTTTACAGGGAATGATTATTGTGTACAGTTTCTGTTTGGAATAATGAAAAGGTTTTGGAAATAGTGGTGGTCATTATACAACACTATAAATGTACCTATCACTGAATTGCACACTTAAAAATAGTTAAAATGAGCTGGGCATGGTGGTGCATGCTTATAGTCCCAACTTGTCAGGAGGCTGAGGCAGGAGGACAGCTTGAGCCCAGGAGTTCAAGGATATCCTGTATAATATAGGGAGACCTCATTTCCCCCGCCCCATTAAAAAAAAAAAAAAAGGCGAAAGTGGTCAAATCTGGTTATACATATTTATGTTACCATATTAAGTTTTAAAATAATAATGTACCCAAAGGCATTCATCACATTTGGTGAGCCAACTGACCCAGTGGTTACAGAAATTATCTCCTTAGATAAGACCTTCTGAAAACTTGGTTCGTAGTGATGGTGAACAGTGGCTCTCCTCCCCCTGCCACAACACACACACACACACAATACACTCAATTCTCTATCAATGACCTATAATTATATTTTGCAAGGATTATACATCCAATGACTTCAGCAAAGACGCAGTTTATGCCCTCCCATACTGACAGATAAAAACATACATTCTCTAAGCACAAATAACTTTCTGCTTAAAGATAAAATCTCAAATAACTACAATGGGAATTTAGTTATTTAATGCAAACACTAATCTAATATGCCACCAATAAAATCTAAGCAGTTTTATCACAAAACCAGGGTTATATTCAGTGGACATGCATCAATAATCCATACAACTTAACATTACACCAGAAAAGGAATTGAATATAAAAGTTCTCTTAATTTTTGGTGGTTTTCAAATTGCATGGCACAGATTACCAAAAAAACTGTAAAAACATATTTCAAATATTTTCAATAAAATGGTAAAAAATTGAATAAGCCTTTTTACTTTTTCATACTTGGCTCAAGATTTAAAACATCAAGCTGGCCCCAATCTGTCAAAATTGACAGATAAATATTTACAATGATTAGATAGACTTTAATTACAGTGGTACTGAAGGTCTACTCCCTCCTATTAAAACCCTTTGGGGTTAAATTTCTCAAAGCAAATATGTCTTTGTAAATACTGTGATGATATAAACTTGGAGAGATACCTATAATCAGGACAGGGATGAAAAATAAGACACAAGTCAATCTTATTTCTAACCAGGAAGCATAAAGCCTCCTGGCTTCCCAACAGCCAACACTGTCCCTCAATATAAAACTAAGAAGAGAAGAATGACTTTACCCTATTGGCTGACATTCCTCTGTAGAATTATCTTTCACAACCACCATCAATGCAGGGTTCAAGCTCCACTAACCTGCTTCTATAGAGTGTAATTAACAGAGCACCAAATTTATAAATGGATACAGCAACTCAAAATGCTAAGCACACTTTTCAAACAGAAGCAAATATTTTTCCCATTATTTCTTCTATATGTCATGTTATTCTTGAGTCTTATGTGGCTACCAATAAAGAATTAGGGATGCTTTGAACATATCTTGTACTTTTCATCAAGGCTAAAGTGCAAAATATCTCCTTATCTCTGGCATTTTAATAGGAAAAAATATCAAACATACATAATAAAGCAACTGAAGTGACAGTAAAACTGATACAAAAGAAATCTTAAATATACAAGTGAGGAGTAGATATTACTACCAATTTAACTTTTCTTCGTTCAGTGAAATCTGTTATCAATGAACCATGTTCTCATAGAACTTAAGATTTTGTTTGATTCTCTTCCCCATGACCAGAAATTTTAAACTTACAGGGGAAAAAATATGGGAAAAAAATTAACATTGCATGACAATGGACACCAAGTTCATAAAGAACTTCTTTGTAAAATGAGATATTATGGAAGAAAATACCATGAAAATAATCCTATGAGAATTGTTTTTAAGCACAGTAAATTTGAGCCTCAGTCTTCATGAAGATACTATAGTTTATATAGAAAACTATAAATATATAAGACTCCAGGGGAAAAAAGTCAGAATACATATTATTTAACATTCTGTAGGCCTAAAAAACTTTAAGGGGTGAAGGGAAAAGATGACCAACTGAATCTTTGATAAGAGTAAAGAACTATGAAAAATTCCTGGATCAAAGGGTGCTCCAAATGGAACCATACTTTGTAAAAGCATAAAACATAGATATATTATTAAGAGGAAAGAAAAAGTACTGAATTACTGCATTCCCTTCCAAAAATTAAACCTTAAATTAAGGGGAAATGATTCTAATAGTGTAAACGAGTCTGGCTCAGCAAGAAAACTGAACATATCCAAGATCTGTCCATAAAAGTAATGATGGTACATCTTTAATATTAAAGAAATAAGCTATAAAAAAGTTCAGTCTTAGGATTGGTTTTTAAAAGCTCATTTGTGCTCCTTGGTGGGTGCATAATAAAGTTCCATGGGCTTGTTCACTTTCCAGTATTTCTCACTGACCAACTCCAAAGAAAAAGAGCCATTTAATACCTAAAACAAAAGAGAAAGAAAAAATATGAACATCGCATGAAGCTCAGTAACAGTAGCATAAAACAAAACTAGAAATCCACAGAATCTTTTTGTTTGATTGAGACAAAGTCTCACTGTATACCCCAGGCTGGCATCAAATTCATGATCATCATGCTTCAGCCTCCTGAGTACCAGGATTACTGGCATATGCCACCACACCGAGCTTCGCAGAATAACTCTATCATTTACACTGTTCTTAACAGGGGAAAAAAAGGCATCAAAAAGTCAACTACGCTGTTGCAATTTCTTTCTTTCAGGGTTCTCTACTGTCTTGTTAAGCCCCACACTACCACTTGTCATGCAGTTGTTCAATACACACCTAGTTTCAACAGTGTAGTATTTTAAATACTCACAGTGAACTGGCCACTGGCTGTTGCTATGTAAATGGTATATTGCTTCTCACTGGCTGTATCAAGGTTCATCTGGTTAGATTCTCCTTTGCTTCGAAGTTCTTCTAAAGCTAACCTCACAGCCAGGTACTTGGATAAATGATCAACAGTGGCATTACCTGAAGTCTTTATGTATCTGAAAAAATAAATCATTGACAATTTAATTTGTAGATAATGTTGAGAAAAATGCAAATAAATTATGGAACTGCTACTATATTTCTAAAAACCTAAGACATGAATGTCTCAATTATTGACAAAAGAATAGAAATGTATTGCTCTATAATCAAAAATGTTCTTATTGAAAGATAGAGGAGAAAGTACATGTTCACTACCTGACTGTCAGGCCATGAAAAAGTTATTTCCCTTCTTTTCTCTAAAATATGATATAAAGTGAAAAAAATTAAATAAAAATACACAAAATTCTAAGGGTTAAAAAAAGAACAATGTACCCCACAAACCCAGTGATTAAGATTTGCTGGCTGCTGCAGCAAGAGAAATAGTAAGAACATAAGCAAATTACTTATTAAGAATTCAAATTTCCAGGTTTTAAGACTGAGCATAGAAGTGTTATGGATTTTTAAACCACGTTATGTGTTATGGTTTAAATATGAAACATTCCTCATAGGCTCATGTATTTGAACCCTTGAACTAGTAGCATTATTTGAGGAGGCTGTAGAAGCTGGGAGGTGGGATCTCGCTGGAGGAAGTATGCCAACAAAAGTGGGTCCCTAGGGGTTTATTACTCCTGTCCTAGAAGCTCTTTCTGCTTACTGGTTCCCTGTGACATGAACAGCTCTCCTCTGCCACACACTGTTGTTGCCATGATGCTCTGCTCAAGAGCATAGGGCCAAGCAACCAACCCTCTGAAACTGTGAGCCAAAATAAATCCTCCCTCCCTTAAGCTATTTCTGTCAGACATTGTCACAGTAATGCTAAAGTAATTGATACAATATACCAATCACACATTCAACAAATATCTGCTGTTTATCTGCACTCAGTGGCAGGCAGTATGCTGGAGATATAGCAGGAATTATAGAGCCTGTTGGCACCCTAGTATCATTAAGAAACTTGGGTGGCTCCTTTTTCTTCCTCTACCTAGGAAGGTCGTCCCTTTCAGATGTGCAACACTGGGTGGAAAGGAAATAATGAAGAAAACAACAATCTAGGGAGTCACTATATTCAAGTTGAAGGCTGGTGAGGGGAAGACAAATATTGTCCCTATTTTGCATGCAAAATTGCCTTTTAAATCCAAATGAAGCATTCTGAATTCAGATAATCTAAAACTAACCCATGCTTACCTTGTCTGTGCACTGTCATCTTTTTCCATAAGTGTAGGATGAGGCCTGAATACTAATTCAATTTCACTAGCACCATCCATTACTGGATCAATTGCCACTGTTGCATTGTTATTATCAAGTTCAAGCCCAGAATCATCAGATGTTTTGGTCCGTTTGTTACTAGGGCCTGCTTCCTGATTGCTGTGTGTGGATGCATTACTACAGTGTGAACTGTCACCATTGTCTTCTGCTCCACTACCATTTTCAATCTGTTGCTTCTTGCCTCGCTGTAATCTAGTTAAGGAAAAAAAAAACAAAACCCTAACATTTAGGGGGAACAAAGTGTAAAATTTACATACATGCCTTTAAAGCATCAAATATGAAGCAAGTGTGCTTCTGAACTTCAGAATTCTTTAAAGTCTTAGTAACTGAATTTGTTGAGATGGATGTCAATATTTCTCACATGTCCTTGAAAGGTCCAGAATATCTCATCACGCACAAACACTTATTTAATAAATGATATTTTAAAAAATATTTCTATTCACTTGATTTTCTTTACTGAACAACAGATAAAAAGAATTATTAGCAAAGCATTATTTATATTTTGATCATTTTGTTATGAGATTATAAATCCATAGAAAGGCATGCTAGCCAGGTGTAGTGACTCATACTTATAATCCCAGTACTTGGGAGGTGGAGGCAAGAGGATCTCAAATTCAAGGACAGCCTGGACTATGTAGCAACATCCTGTTTCAAAAACAAAACAAAACAAAAATAAACCCACCCCTCACCAACCAACCAAATTAAACATCACACAAAAAAGAGAAAGAAAAAAATAAAGAAAAGAGAAAAATAAAAGGGAGAGGAAGGAAAGAAGGAAGGAAGGAAAGAGGAAGGAAGGAAGAAAATGAGGGAGGGAGGGTAAAAAAGTATGGAGGTCCAAGGGTGGATGGGAGCCTAAGGTATTTGAAAAAAGTCAGAGAGTATGTCATATAGATTATCCGGAAGAGGGTTTCCAAAAAGAGTGAACAGTATATACAAAGGCCCTGAGACAGGAGCATGCTTGGTGAGTTAGAAGAACAGTATGAAATTTATAATAAAGTTGCCAACAAATGAAAGGAGCTTCTATCACACAAACTCACCACTAGAAATGTTCAAGTAAAACCAATGCACTATCTGTAAAAGGATGTTGCAAAAAAGTCTTGCTCCTCATAAAAGACTAAAATGAACAAGTATTAAAAGTCCTCCTAAAGTGGTTCTGACATTAGGAATTTTTTTTTTTTTTTTTTAGTACTGCCATTTGAAACCAGGGCCTCACGCTTTGCACTTGCAAAGCTGTACCACTGAGCTGCACCCCCAGCCCATTTTTATTTTCACTTTTTGAGACAGGGTCTCGAACTTGCGATCCTCCTGCCTCTGCCTCCCGAGTTGCTGGGATTACAGGCATGCGCCACCGTGCCTGGTATGATGAATTATTCTTTAAAAACAAATACATTCAGGGCCAGATGTAGTGGTGCACACCTGTAATCCCAGTGATTTGAGAAGCTGAGGTAGGAGGATTGAAAGCTCGAGGCCAGAGGCAGCCTGCATAGCTTACCAACACCCTGCTTCAAAACAAAAAATAAAAAAGGGGCTGAGGGGTACAGCTCAGTGGTACAGCGCTTGCAAAGTATGTGCAAGGCCCTGGATTCAACTCCTAGTACCACAAAAAATAAATAAATTCAACATTTTTTATTTTACTTTCATAAATAGAATAGTAGTATAGTTTAATACAGTTAAAACGGAGCACATCTATTAATCTTTAAGCCAGTGATTCTTGACCTTGGTTGCTCTTCAGAATCATTTATGAAACCTTAAAAACAATACGCCTAAGCCCCAATTATTTGGTCTGGGAAGATAACTAAAGCCCTGAAATTTAAAAGCTTTCCAAGTGATTCTGACATTCAATCAAGGTGATAAACATTAGACTGAGATAGAACTTTACCACTATCTCCTACTTTGGAGAATGATCATCCCTGAACACTGATCAGATTGGGAGATAATCTCAAGTAGGAAAAAAGAATGAGTAAGCAGAGTGCCAAGATTATGTAGGGTCTTAGAAGCCATCATTAAAACCTTTTGGTTTTTAACTTGAATGTGAACAGAAGCTGCTAGAGGATCCTAAGCAAAGAATCATGAGCTGACTTTCAAGTTAGCAGAATCATTCTGGGTGCTATGCTGAGAATATACTATGTGGGTGTAACATGGGAAAGAGAAAGACCAGTTGAGAGACTACTTCAAGATTTCACACAAAAGATAGTGGTAGTCTCGTCAAATCTGGACATATTATGGAGAATGGTAAACTAATTTATTCATAGGTTGGAATACTGGATCTAAGAAAGAGAGATTCAAATGAGTGATTCCAAAGGTTAGAGCTGAAGCAAATGGAATGCTGCAGTTGCTATCAACTAAAATGTGGTGAGAGATCTTTTTAAAGTATTGAAAAGTAAAGACATCACATTGAAGACAAAGGTACACCTAACTCATGCCATGGTATTTTCCGTCGCATCATATGGTTGTGAAAGCCAGACACCGAACAAGGGAGACAGGAGAAGAATCGATGCTTTTGAATTATGGTGCTGGAGACAAATATTGAATATACCATGGACTGCCAAAAGAACCAACAGATCTGTCTTACAAGAAGTATAATGAGAGTGCAACTTGGAAGCAAGTATGGCTAGAGTGCACCTTACGTATTTTGGACATGTAATCAGGAAGAAACAATCCCTGGAGAAGGACATCATGTTTGGGAGAGTGGCAGATCAATGAAAAAAAGAAAAACCCTCCACTGGATGGGTTGACACAGTGTCTGCAACATTGGGCTTAAACATAAATAAGATTGTGTGCCTGGCACAGAATCCAGGAGTGTTTCGATGTATTCTACATAGAGTCGCTATGAGTCGGACTTGTCTCCATGGCACCTAACAACAACAACAACAAAATGATCAACAATGAGAAATAAGGGGTAAGAATCAAGTTCTACCAGGAGTGGTGGAAGAGGCCTGTAATCCCAGGACTCAGGAGGAAGAGGCAGGAGGACTGCAAGTTCAAAGCCAGCTTGGGCTGGATAGTGAGATCCTGTCTCAAAAAACCAAAAGAATCAAAAGTTCAATACTGAACATGTTAATTGAGACACTTTTACTAGATACTTAAGAGGAGCTAAAATTCAGAGCACTCCAGGCTGGATATATAAAATTGGGAGTCACAGGCATAGTAATGGCAATTAAAGCCATGACACTAGATGAGGTGATGTGGAGACAGAAGTTGTACTGAAAGAGAAACAAACATTGATCTTGAGGACATTCCACTTTTAAGAGTTATGGGAATTGAAATAAAACTAAACAAAAGTAACTAAGAAGAAATGGCTAGTGACATAAAAGGGGAACCAGGAGAAATGGTGTCTGGAAAGTCAAGTGAAGAAAACTTTTCAATGCCAGATATGGTTGCCCATGCCTGTAATCCCAGCAACTTGTGAGGCAGGGGCAGGAAGATAGCAAGTTCAAGGCCAGAGGCAGCCAGCATAAATTAGGGAGAGCCTATCTCAAAATAAAATGTAAAAAAAAAAAAAGGCAAGGGAGCTACAGGTGCAGCTCAGTAGTACAGTGCTTGCAAAGCCCTGGGTTCAACCTACAAATATTGAACAGGGGGAAACGGGGGAAGAAAAAACTTTTCAAAGGGGAAGGAGAAATTAATTGTGTCAAATGCTGCTAGGCAGGATGAGGTGTGAGACTTAGCAGCCATTAGACTGCATAATGAGAAGGCTACTGATAACTTTCATAAGGGAAATGTGATGGGGCAGTAAGGGTGAACATCTACTAGAGGGGATTCAAAAATGGATAGAAAAAGAATCAGAGATATACAGACAACTCAAGGAGTTGTTCTCTAAAAAGAAGAGGAGAAATAGAATGACAGATGTAAGGAAAGTGGGTACAGGGAGATTCTTGTTATTTTAAATGGAATGCTCTATCATGCCTGGAAGTATATATTATACCTGCATGAAAGGTACCATATAGAACTACAATTTGTTACTTCATTTTTGTTTTTCAAAACATAAACTCAATATTTAATAAAGTATTTGGAAAATAACCCTTATCTCTAGCCCTCTTCCCTATGTACCTGTTCATGGCCTGTATCTTCAGTCCCTCCTCAATGCTGTGACTGAGTGCTTGCTGATTATTGTGCTTGTTGATCCTGGCTAATACTCTCTCTTGATGAGCTTCATACTCATCACGACTTGGATAAATTTTGCTGATGAGTGCATCAAAGTTTGGATCTGGCCTTAGGGATCTTTTGGAAACTAGCTTTTTCCGACAAGTAGGACATTCTTTGTTGCTAAATAAAAAGATGGGAAAGAAAATGTAAATGATACCAGTATCTCTGGGCTAAAGACAAAACTCTCCAGATTCTAGTTATCTTTACTCTAATACTTTTACTGAGCCACAGAAATTTTAAATGATTAACCAGAATTTCCATGAAAATATAAGAAATAAGCAAGATTTTGGAAACTTCAGACACTACCACTTACCAAAAGAAAAGAAAATGAATACTTCCCAGTGATAATTTATCCTCTTCTGACATTTATGCCATACAAGGTAAAACTACTTACTCTTTATCTATATTATTCTTTCACTAAAGTAGTATTTTATAAGGATATTATTTTAAACATGTAAGAAGCTAAAAGGCACATTTTCATGATTTGTAATTTCCTCAAAACACTTTTCCTATAAACACTTCTAAAACTATATGAAACCAACTGTTTCAAAACAAAGATTCTCCAATAATTAAAACCTAGACTTTAGGAAATTTTCCATTTCTCAATCAAAAACTTGTAGAGAAGTATTTCTCAAACTCCAGAGAGGGCACTGTTATGGTACAATTAAATACTTAATATAACTCATTTCAACATACCCACTTCTAAGGGCTGTGATAATACAATCTGCACAAAAACGATGTAAACACTCCTTTGTAGTCATGGTGTTCTTCAACATATCCAAACAAATTGGGCACATTAATTCACTGTGTAGACTTCTAGGTGAAACCACAATTTCCAAGCCATCTGTTATTGCCTCCTGTAAAAGAATCACTTTAAAATTAAATGCTATGTAATTTTTTTATTATGGGAAAATTCAAACATATAAAAGTATTGAAAAATGATGAAAATGAATAGCTGTTTCCTATCACCCAGCCACCACCACCGTCAACTCAGCCCCTCTTATTTTAGCTAAAATATTCCAACTCCCTTCAACCTACCACTGCACTTATAAAGGCTCTTAATGCTAAAGAAAACGTATTAATGTATATAAAAGATAGTGGGAAATTAGCCTATGATAAAAAGCATTGAATTTGGAACCATATGCCCTAGAAGGTCTATTCATATTAATTAGCTGTGTGATTCTAAATAATTATTTAACATTGTTTTCTTACTTGCAGGACAAAGAAATTGGGGCTAACTGAACCCTAAGAATCCTTCTATCTTCAAAATTTAAATAATTTTTATAAATTATGTATTTCATACTACCCATTAAAATATTTTAAGATTCCCATAAAAGCACTTTCTAATTTATAAATACTTTAAAAGGATTTCATTTTTAAATCACTTCTGAAACTCAAAGTATTATTCCATAGAGATTTATTAAAAGTAGTCAGGTTCTCCGGCTAACCCACAAGCTGATTTAAACCACAATACATCTCAAGTATGACATGCATTATTATACCTAATTCTTTCTAAAAAGTATTTGCAAAAATGCATTTGGAGGTCTGATGCAGAATTCCACAACACAACTGCTCTGCTGCGGAGTAATTAGTGAGTCCTACTTGTTTTACCAGGCTGGGATTTAGCTCAGTTGGAAGAGCACTGCTCTGCAGTCTCTGAGGTCCCCAGTTCGATTCCCTGCACCGCAAAAATGGGAGAAGGGCGTGGCAACCCACTCCCAAGGCAATCCCAAAACAATCTGCCATTGAAAACCCTATAAGGGTCCCTATGAGTCAGACATGACTCAACAGCACACAACAACAACAACAGCCTCTGACCTTGAACTAGTGATCCTCCTGCCTGTGCCTCCCCAGTTACTGGAATTAAACGCATGTACACTGCATCTGGCTTTTCTTTAAATGGGAGACGGACATGGCAATCCACTCCCAAGGCAATCCTGAAACAATCAACCACTGAAAACCCTATGAGGGTCGCTGTGAGTCAGACATGACTCAATGGCACATTGGGAGAAGGATGTGGCAACCCACTCCCAAGGCAATCCTGAAACAATCAGCCATTGCAAACCCTATGACGTTCGCTAAGAATCGAACACGACTCGATGGCACCTAACGATGACGACGATGACTTGTTTTACCACTAGCACCACCATTCTCCCTATGACTGACACTAAGAACAGGGATTACCTAATTCTAAAGCCACCAATACTGGCTCCTATGGACTGAGGAGAGTTCTAGTTTGGTAAGTAATGAAAAGGAATACACAGGTAGAAGTAACTAACAGGCAACTGACACTTTCTGCATCCACTGACTCTCTATCAGACTTGTGCTTTAAAAACACAGTCAAAGATCAATTACTCCACAAGAAAAGACACAGAAATTATGCTGTTCCATCAAGTGCTCAAATAAAATATTTTTACATTTATAACAAGTCCCTCTATTAGGTGACTGTTATGTTTCAACCTCTCTATATAAAGCAATTTCCATATTTTATTAAACAAGCATACTTTTTCTTCCTATGTTAATATTTTTCATATTTCTATTTTTGACACTCCATAACTGTAGATGTTTGTGAGGTACAGTATGACATTTCAATACATGTATGGTATTCAGATTATAGTGGCTGGCCTATCATCTCAGATATTTGTCTTCTCTTCAAGTTGTGAATACTCAAAATCTTCTCTAACATGTAAACTTTTGATTTAGGAATTATAACCTCTACTTTACAGATGAGGAAGCTGTCACTCAGGAAGTATGATAATGATCCAGGTAGTAATCAAATCTGTTTTCTTCCTCTTTAGAACATGTCTAACAAAATCTAACCACCTATGTTCTCCATGGCTGTATCTGTATAGGTGTGTGTAGTGTTCTGAAGAGGAAAGGAGAGGGGAAATCAGATTGGTATCACTAAAAATTTCATCAGCTTAAATAAGTATTAAATGCTGCTCAGCAATCAGTTAATCTAACAAACTCACTTTTCCTTTCTTTACAGTATTTATACCTTTTCTTCTATTTCTAAACCTTCTTCAACCTACAACAGATTTTGTCTTACCTCATATTTCATTAAAAGAGAGCTTCCTCACATCTTCTCTGTTACATCTATACATTATCTTCTCTCTTGTTTCAAGGAAAAATTAGACCTCTTCCTATTACAGGTTCATTCCTTCATTCCTTCTCAAAGACATCTCTGTTTTGATTACTGCATTTGCCCTTAGGGCTTCAGCAATCTCTCCCTCTCCATGAAATCAGCCAAAGAGATTAGTATCTCAATGGGGCTGCTACCGAATGACATGTGAATGATGCACCCTAAAGTGTATACAGGGAAGGTGGGCAGGGACACTATAAAGGGAAGGTGGGCAGGGACACTATCTTACAAACAAGAATGAAAACTTCTTTCTACATTCCCCTCCAGTGTTTGCTCCACTTCTCTACTCCCTTGCACAGCCAAACTTCTCCGATGAATCACCTATTTATCTTTTTTTTTTTCTCTGTTACTGGACCATACATACACACAATTAACACATCCTTGGTTCATGACATAACCCAATAACGCGAATGAATCGTGATTACATTCAGCCTTCAACCTAGTACAATCTACATGTGAGTTTTCTCTTATTAAGGTGAAAAAGTATATATTCTCAAATCTAATACATGGTTTTGTAATTGTCCTATTATTTCAGCCTATCAGCAGTGTTGAACACATAATTACATCCTCCTTGTTGAAACACTTCCTTTAGATTTTGAGTTTCCTCTTCCAATCTCTCATTTTTCCTTTTCTCTGAATATTCCTTCTTAGTCTCCTTCACTGATTCTTCATCCATTACCTAATTTCTAATGGTGAAATGTCTCTGGATGAAGTTATGGGCTCTCTGTTCATCTCTCCAGATGATCATATCTATTTCCATTCTTAAAATGTTCTGTCAATCCAGCCAGGTGTGGGAGGCGAGGTAAAAGGATCACAAGTTTGAGGCCAGAGGCAGCCACATAATTTATCAAGACCCTGACTCTAAACAAAAAATAAAATGGGTTGGGGGTGCGGCCCAGTAGTCAAGTACTTGCAAATTATATGTGAGGCCCTGGGTTCAATCCCCAAATACCACACACACACACACACACAAAAAAAAACCTGACTGACAACCCCTAAAATTTTGTATTTAACATAGAATTTAGTTAGCGTCTCTGCCTGCCTACTCTAATAGGCATCTCAAAGTAAATTGAGCGTTAAGAATGTTTATTGCCTTCAAATCCGCTCTTCCTCCAATCTTTACTATCTTACCTTCTCAAAATAGTCTTACCATCTTGCTCCACAAATACTTATTACCGTGCAGAACTTCCCCTCTACAAAATTTCTCACATCTGCAATTTTACGGTATTCATTTGTTTAATATCTGTATACTTCACGGGTAGAAGCCACATTTATTCACAACTATTCACCTAGTGCCTAACAGAGGCTTATATGGAGTGTACATATTATTTGTTGAATCAATGACTGAAGTATCAGGCAAATATACAAGTCAGGACTGCTGGTATATAAATTTATTATTACTATTAAGTTCTAGTTAAGTTCGATTTTCTAAAAATGTATACCAGTTTACATATCTCATACCCTTCCCCAAATCAACTTATTCTATATTACCTGAGGTGTTCGTTGTAATTCATATAAACTGAGTTCCCACGTTTTGCTCAATGGTTGAGTTCCGTTTGTCTGCACCGCCTGAGACATTGCTAGGAATAAAAAAGGGACAAAAACATTTTTAGCGTTTGAAAGATAAGTGCTATAGTCTGAATGTATATTCCCAAAACTGATGTCCAAACTGCTAGGGCTCAGAAAATACCCCCAAAAATGCCCCTTTGGACTTCAAACAGAGTACCATGAAAAAGCAAACACAAGAACAAGGAAATACGGGGTGAGCATCCCTAACCCAAAAAAACCAGAAATCTGAAATGCTCTAAAATCCTCAACTTTTTTAGTGTCAACATGGTAAGTAAAAAACACCACACCTGACCTCAGTGACAGGTCGCAAAGTGCAGATGCACTAAAAACATTGTATATAATTATCTTCAGAGGCTGGGGATGTAACTCAGTAGTATAACTGAGTTACATGAATAGAGCTCTAGATTCAATCCTCAAAACTGAAAAAAATAATCTTCAGACTATGTGCATGAAGTACTATATATTCTCGAATCTGATCTGCACCCTTCTAACAGTTTTAGATGGCTACAAAATCAAATATGAATTAGAATCATGTGAAAACTGGATTCAAGGTAAGAGAGCTCTTATGCGCAAATCCAATCTGCATGTGATTATCATCCATCTCTGATTTTGTTGACCTCTAAAAGTGTTGAAAGGATGCACGTTAGACTGGACAATATATGGGATATATGAGAGATAAATTAATTTTGTGTTTAGACTTGGGTCCTATCCCTAAGATATTTGCATAGCATACATGTAAAAACTGGAAAAATCCAAAACATTTCAAATAAGAGCTACTCAATCTGTACATATTTGGTCTTAGTCTCTGGTTCAGGTATAGAGCTTCTAAAACCTTGGAATTTTCTGACAGAGGTGAGAGGAGATTCTTGTTATTTGTAAGTCCCTTTCAACCACAGCAGAGTTATGGTAAAAGTTACTCTAGGTGGCCCCCTAGACAGCTTTATGGTGGAAGTGAGTTACCAGAAGAACCAGTGGAACTTTCCACTCTATCCCCATCTAACACCAAGGAAAGGAAATAAGACTAGAGGTTTACCTGTTCCCAAAGACCAATGATTCAATCAATTCTGATCAATTACGTCTATCGTAATGGGGATCTCCATAAAAATCCTAAATGGAGGAATTTATACAACACCAGAGTGCCAAAAAGGGGATGTATCCTAACTCCACAAGACAGATGGTTGTATACCTGAGACCCTTCTGAACTTCATCCTGTATGTATCTTCATCTGTACCCTTTAAAATGATCTATTAAATGTAAATGAAGTGTTTTCCTGAGTTCTGTGAGCCATTCCAGCAAACCACCAAGTCTGAGGAGTGGATCATGAGAATCTTCCATTTATAGCCAGTTGCTCAGAAGTAGATGAATGCCTGGAGGTGCAAAGATGTCTGAAGTGGGGGCAGTCTTATGGGACTAAGCCCTTAACCTGTGGAGCCTTGTACTAACTTTGGACAGTTAGTATCTGAATTGAATTCAATCACTGGGCACCTATTTGGTGTCCGAAGGTTAGAAAACTGTTGTGGGAAAAAACTTCACACACTTTGTGCATCAGAACTACTGTGAACAGAAACAGATCATATTAGTAGACACATTCCTCACTTTATTATCTTTGACCAACATACAACTGAGAATTAACTCTGAGGCTTGGGGTATACTTTGGAGTACACAGCTCAATGTGATAGAGCACTTGCTTTGTGTTCGAGGCCCTTGGTTTGCCCCAGCAACAACAACAACAACAACAACAACAACAATGCGCCGGGCGCAGTGGCCCACACCTGTAATCCCAGCAGCTAGGGAGGCAGAGGCAGGAGGATCACAAGCTTGAGACCAGAGGCAGTCTGCGTAACTTAACAAGACCCTGTCTCAAAAAAGTAAAAAAAGTGGGCTGGGGTCCAGCTCAGTGGTCCAGCACTTGGAAAGCATGCAAGTGTGAGGTCCTGGGTTCAACCCCCAGTACCACTAAAGGAAAAAAAGAGAGAGAGAGAGAGAGAGAGAATTTACGACTGATAATATCCACAGAGCCTGCAGATATAGCACCGTGGCATCCGATCCTGTCAGACCATGGAAGTTAACCAGGGTCAGGCCAGGTTAGTACCTGGATGGGAGACCACCTGGGAACACCAGGTGCTGCAGGCTTGGGAGACCCCACTCCCAAAAAACAGTCAGCCACCAAAAACCCTATGAATAGCACAGAAGCACTATCAATAGTGTTTCGCCTGTTGCACGTAGGGTCACTATGAGTCAGACACCAACACGACAGCATCTAACAACAACAACATTATCCACAGAACTATAATAGTACAATAGCTCTTACAACTACAGTAAAAGATGCTTTTTAACACACATGTTGTTATTAAGCACTGCTGAGTCATATCTAACTCATAATGACCCTCATAGAATTTTCAATGGCTAATTGTTTCAGCATTGCCTTGGGAGTGGGTTGCCACATCCTTCTGTTTTTTGTGGTGCTGGGGATGGAACTTGGGACCTCAGAGCCTGCAGAGCAGCGCTCGACAAACTGAGCCAAACCCTAGCCTCTTTAACACACTTTAGTACCTTTAACTATTTATTCAATAAACTTAACTGTTGTCAATCAAGACAATATTTGGAAATTAGACACCAATGAAAGATAATAAGCTAAAAGAACAAACTGGAACCCTCTCTAAAAATTACCAAGTATACATGCTTTGGGGTCAAATTAAAAAAACACAAACTCGCCAAGTGCAGTGGTGCACATATGTAATCCTATGTTCAAAGCCCTGGGTTCAACCCCATGTATTGGGACACACACACACACACAAAAAAAAAATACTATACTAGCTGGCTGGACGTGGTGGTACACACCTGTAATCCCAGTGGCTCAGGAGGCGGAGGCGGGAGGATCCCAAGTTCGAGACCAGAGGCAGTCTGTAACTTAGCGAGACCCTGTCTCAAAAACTAAAACAAAAAATGGGCTGGGGGCACAGCTCAGTGGTCCAGCACTTGCAAAACATGCAGGCACGAGGCCGTAGGTTCAACCCCCAGTACAGCAAAAAAAAAAAACAAAAACAAAAAAAAACTATACTAGCTAACTCCTCACCTCTTAGAAGGATGTCAAATATTTCGAGACACTTAAATTTTGACCTTGTAATGACTCTTAGGAAACTTACCCAACAAAAATTCTCATGTAGGTATGCAATAAATACATGTGTAAAGACAGTCATCACAGCATTTCTTACAATAGCAAAAAATCATAAAAGTCTATTTCAACAGAAAAAATGGCTACCTAGGATACATTCATAGTATAGAATACTATGCATGTAGTTCTACATGATTAGCATGGACCTCAACACACAACTGCTCATAGTACTCATTAAGGTTTTATTTTTAAAATTTATTCCTTAATGATAGACATAAAAATTATACATATTCTGATAGACATAAAAATTATGCATATTAATGGGCACCATGTGATGTATCAATATGTATATATCCTACATACACAAGAAGGTTTTTTGAAGTGCAAGCTGGAAGCTGGACTGTATGCAGAAGGAGGCATCAGGCCTGAAGACTCATTAAGGACCTGCATTATGCAGATGACACAATTCTGCTTGGTGAAAGTGAAGAGAATTTGAAACATTTACTGATGAAATCAAAACATAGTCTTCAGTATGGATAGTAACTCAACATCAACAAAACAAAAATCCTTACATCTGGGTCAGTATGCAACTTCATAATAAACCGAGAGAAGATTGAGACTGTCCAAGTTTTTGCTTTACTTGGTTCTACAACCAACAACCGTGGAAGCAGCAGTGAAGAAATCAAAAGACACACCACACAAGGAAAAGCCATGGCAAAAGACCTCTTTAAAGTGTTGAAAAGTAAAGATGTCACATTGAAGATGAAGGTGCACCTGACTCATGCCATGGTATTTTCAGTCACATCATATGGTTGTGAAAGCTGGACACTGAACAAGGGAGACAGGAGAAGAACTGATGCTTTTGAATTATGGTGCTGGAGACAAATACTGAATATATCACAGACTGCCAAACGAACCAACAGATCTGTCCTAGAAGTGGTGCAACCAGAGTGCAACTTGGAAGCAAGGATGGCTACACTGCATCTTATGTATTCTGGATATGCATTCAGGAAGGACCAATCCCTGGAGAAGGACATCATGTTTGGGATAGTGGTAGGACAATGAAAAAAAGGAAAACCTTCAACTACATGGATTGATACAATATCTGCAACAAGGGACTTAAATATAAATAAGATCATGTGCCTGGCACAGAGTCAGAGTGTTTTATTCTATTGTACACAGGGTCGCTATGGGTCGGACCTGACTCAATGGCACCTAACAACAAGCTGCAGAGTGAAATGTACGATATGATCCTATTTATGCAATTTAAAAAGAAACCCAAACATCTAAATGTTTGTGATTTTGAGTTCTATTCACCATGTTCAGCCACACTTGCTACCTTTCTCTTTAACCACCCTGTCAAACTCATTCTCAGATTGTTCTTCTACCTAGAACAGAATGTTTTCTTCACTCAAGACTTTCCCCTAACTAGCTCCCTCATTCATTCTAAAGAAATTCTAATTTTGTCATTCTTTTTCTCAGAATACCCCCCATACCACTTTTATAGCCTCCTGAAAGACAGCTAGCTAGCTATGTTATTCATCACAATAAATTCATTACCTTTTACTATACTTAGCATATAGTATTCAATATGTATTTGCTAAAGAACTCAACAATGGTGATGACTAAAAGCTCAAATTAAACAACATTAACACTTCACAGCAAAGATGGAGCTGTGAAGAACTTTGCCAAACATTTTCTTCACAATCTCACAAAGTGAAAACAGGCTAACAAAGTGATAAAGCTAAACAAACTAACAAAGGGGCCATAATCTTGTATTAGTCAGGGTTCTCCAGAGGAACAGACTTAGGAGACTGGTGTATCAGTTAGCTTGTGTGCCACTGTGGCAAAATACCTGAAGAAACAACTTACATGAACAAAGATTTATTTGGCTCATAGTTCAGTGGATTTTAGTCCATAGTGGTGAGGAGATGCAGTGGCAAGGCCTGTGGCAAACAACCTCACATCATGGCAGAGAGCAATCAGAACTAGAGGCCCAAATAAAACCTCCAAAAGCCCACCCCCAGAGACTTACTTCCACAAGCTAGGTCCCTACTTCCTAAGCTCCACAGCCTCCACAAACACTACAACCACCTGTGGACCAAACATTCAAACACATGACCTTTAGGGGTCATTTTAGGTGCAAACCAAAGCTGGATTATGTGACCAGAGATCAAATGGCCCCACACGGGCTGTCCAGAGCAGGAGAGTCAGAGAAACTTCCAAAGGTCTGGAACTCTCAAAAGAAAAAGGACCAATGATGCAGCCCTAGCTAGAGGCTGAAGGCCCAGAACCCCTGCTGGAGAGTCACAGGTCCAAGTACGCATTCAAAGACTGAAGACTCTAGAGTGTGACATCCACTGGCAATGGCAGCAACAAAAAAACACATCGTCTCCATAGTCAAGTGAGTGTGCCCCTTCTTCCACTTGTTCCATTATGGTCGCCACCTTACTGGACGGTGCTGCCCATGTTCAAGATGGGCCTTCCCCACTCAGTTCACTAACTCACATGCCAATCGTCTGTGGAAACATCCTTATAGAAATGTGCTTACAAATTTTCTAGGTATCTGTTATAGTTTAGTTTGCATATGAAGTATCCCCCAAAAGACTCATGTGCTACTTTTAGTCTCTACCTGGTAGATCTAATCATTGACAGGTGACTGGATTATGAGAGCTCTGACTTAATCAACTGATTAATCTATTGATGGATTCATAGTCTGATGGCAGTATTGGGAAATGGTAGAAACTAGGAAGTGGAGTCCAGTTGGAAGAAGCAGGTCACAGCAGAGAATGTTTCTGAAGGATACATTTTGTGCTGGCCCCCTCCTGTTTCCCTCTGCTTCCTGGCTGCCATAAAATGAGCGGCTCTGTTCCAACAGATGCTTCCCACCCGCCGTGATGGTCGGCCTCATCAGGACTGAGGAAAACAGAGCCATGTGACCATGGACTGAGACTTCTGAAACTGTGAGCCACAATAAATCTTTCCTCCTTCTAAGTTGTTTTACTCAGGTATTTGTCACAGCAATGAAAGGCTGACTAAACCAGTTATCTCTCAATCCAGTCAAACTGATAACCATGATTAACCATCATACCCTTCCTTATTAAGAAACCAGACCATGATGACTGGGAAAGCAGGCTGAATGCAACAGAGAATGCATTACACTTAAGGTGTCAATCACTTATTCCTGTAACTGCAAAAACTGGTAACTGACAAGAACTCCCACTTCTTTAGGATATACTACTTGAATAAGCAGGTATAATCCACCGAAGAATTAGGCAATCACACAAACAACTTGCAGCAAGATGCGGGGGAGGGGAGGTGAATCTGGCATAGCAGTGATCTCCCCCATAAGCACATCCTGAGAATCAGTGATAACAAGAGCTAAGCCTCAGGTTACCTCCCCAACAGCCATGGGAATGACTTTCCTCATTACTAAAGCCATGCATGCGATGCTGACATTACCTTAACCTATTCTATACATTGCACCAAAACATCCACTTAAGTTCTTTCATTTGTACCATTTCACCAAATAAAAAAAAAAAAAAAAAAAAAAAAAATAGCTCCAAAGGCAGGGGGGATATAAGACAAAAGAAAAACAACAAAATGAAGAGAAAATATTTTTATGTTTTTAAATGGTTAGAGATTTCTGAGAAAAGAAATCTGTCCTTCAAAAGACAAGCCTTGAAACTTAAAGGTAACTGAATAGACAGTACAAGATTTAGCTCTCTGCTAATAAGTGTTTACAAACCCCAGACAATGCACACATTGCAGAGGTTATAAATTCTGAGACCTGTCTGATCTTTACCTGGAGACATTCATTTACATTCCAAAGATTAAGAATCTAGGACCCTCATAGAGTTTTCAATGACTGATTATTTCAGAAGTGCATTGCCCTTTCTATTCCCAGGAATTTGTTTACATTAAAGAGTAAAGGTCTATTTCCCTTTCTTAGGGAGAGAGATAGACAACATGTACATTATCTCTCCAATTCAAAATTCCTGGTCACCTACCCACCAAATAATATCCAGCTCTCACTATACTGCTCTGGGGAAAAATAAGGGCAAAGGGAAATGGATGAGGTTACTGCTGTTATAAATAATCTGTGCCTGCTTTACAAGTTTTGTGTCTACTATCAGGAATAGTAGGAATATAGCTACTAAAATTTATCATTCTAGTGTTCAGAATTTGGTTCCTATTATCTGTCAATTCAGACTTTAATAGCAGTAACAAAAACTCAGTCAAGCCAGGCTTGAATGTTATTTTTGAGAATACTGAAAGTTAAGTACTAGACTCTTTGATTATATGCCTCATAATAGAAAAATCAAAGAGTAGGCGGATTCAAAGCTACTCATCAAGGCTTACTCTAAACAAACAAAAACTACTGTCAGGGCAGATTTTTTTTAGTTGTCTAACCTGGCTAAACAGTAACTGTAGTTCCTAGAAGCTTAAAGAGAAAAGTATTGGACAAAGGCATTTGTGGCTCATATTTCATTTAGATTGTGAATTCTTTTGAAAATGTTTCTTGGATTATCCTTCCAACCCTCAAACACACACACAATCTTTAAGAAGACTAAGATAATAGAGGCTAGGTACACTGCTGCTTGACAACTAAGGATAGAGGGTTAAAGCACAGAGAACATATATGACCTTTATTCTTTGGTCAGACTCTTAATAAACCATTCTCATGTGAGACCCTGATACATACTGAACTGACAGTTCAATTCCTGGATAACAGGCTTAGTGTATATATTTCTATAGTACAGGTGAAAAATAAATTCACATTAAATAGCAGATATGCAAGTGAGATAACATTATTGTAAAATTTTAGGAATCTGAGTTGCTATTATAGGTAGCCACAAAGAAGCTTCCAGAATGGGTGAAACTTTATTTTGAGCTAAATTCCTATGAGTTCTGTGCCTAAAAATGTTTACCAGCTGCTTTAAACAAAAATCACTGGTCTATTCAAAGCATCTGAAATAAAACTAATATGAGTAAGCAAAATAAAACATACCCCCCAAAACAGAAATAATTTAGGTAAATGGAGTTTGGAAATGTCCATCCTCACTCTGAAGGACTGCTATATTAGTTTTCTATAGCTGCTATGGGCTGGGGTTTAGCTCAGTTAGTACAGCACTGCTCTGTAC
This sequence comes from Pedetes capensis, assembly GCA_007922755.1. Taxonomy (NCBI): domain Eukaryota; kingdom Metazoa; phylum Chordata; class Mammalia; order Rodentia; family Pedetidae; genus Pedetes; species Pedetes capensis. Next base: position 62,941 of record VMDO01010974.1, read on the forward strand.
TTTGAAGCCCTGGTTTCGAACCCCAGCACCGCAAAAAATGGAGAAGGACCTGGGAGAAGGACCTGGCAACGCACTTCTGAAATAATCAGTCATTGAAAACTCTATGAGGGTCACTATGCGTCAGACCTGATTTGACAGCACCTACCACTACCAACACCAGCAGCCATAGCCCTGTGGCATCCGATCCTGTCAGATCTCGGAGGCTAAGCAGGGTCGGGCCTGGTTAGTACTTGGATGGGAGACCTCCTGGGAACACCAGATACTGTAGGCTTGGAAGGAGGACCCAGCAACCCACTCCTAAAAATCAATCCACCATCAAAAACCCTAGGAATAGCAGAGGAACAGTGACAATAGTGTTTCACCTGTTGTACGTTGGGTTGCTATGAGTCAGATACTGACTTCACAGCACCTGACAACAACATAACTGCTATAACATTACTACAAATTTGGTGCTTTAAAACAATACACTTTACTCTCTCACAGTTCTGGAGGCTAGAAGTTCTAATTGAGTTATCACTAGGCCAAAATCAAGGTGTTGGCAGGTCTGCACTTCCTTCAGAGGCTCTAAAGGACAATCTGTTCCTTATCTCTTTCAGGCTTGGGGTAAGTGTATTCTTTGCTTTGTAGCCACATCACTCTAAATTGTGTTTCTGTGGTCGCACTGCCTCCTCTTCTGTGTCTATAATCTCTCTGTGCCTGAACCTTTTATAAGGAGATGTGCTGACTTTCAAGGCCCACTTGAGTAATCCAGGGTAACCTCATTTCAGATCATTTATTTAATTACACACGCAAAAACTCTTTTCCCAAATCAGTAACATTTATAGGTTCCAGGGATTGTAATGTGGATACCTTTTAGGGATCATTTTTCAACCTTCCATACCTGCAAAGGTAACTGTAACACACCAATGGATATAACCAACTTCCCACAGACAACACATTTTATCTAGTACATGATTAGCTTCCTTAATTTGTTTTTACATTATAAAATAGATACCAGAAAATATAATCACTTTTAAATTACCTAGATTATCCCATTTTCCTATGTACCATTTTTCTTCATTAGTTTGAGATGTGCTTCCCTAAGCACTAGGAAACAAAGAAAACTAAGAAGTTTCCCCGTTTTTAATAAGGTATTTATCTTTTTCTTCCATGGTTAGTGTCCCTTCTAAGAACAGATAAAACAAAGGTCACTTCAAATTAATTCTCCCAATCTTTAAAATTATTTACTTCTTGCATTACATTATATGACATGTGAGCAAGCAAATAATTTCTTCTTTAATTAAAACAGTGCTTGCTTACAGGATACAGGTGTTAGATTTTTAGAAATTTCCTCAAGATTAGGCAAACCAGGAAGCAGTAATAAATTCTGAGTAAGCAATCCAACTGCTATCATAATATAGCTGGCAGTTAACTATCACCTCATAAATACCACGTTCTGCATTTTAATCTAAAACTAATCTGTAAGACGGACACTAATTTCTCTAAGCTTCTAAAGACACAAAGAAGGTGTTCTTTAGTCCTTGATTGAAAAATTTATTGTGCTAAACATCTGGAATACTCATCTAAATTACTTTTGGTAATCTAATAATAGCTTCTTTATTTAAAAAGGTAGTATCACTTCCTAACTGGATTATATATCTTTTCCACATTGTATAATAGAGAGCAGGAATCATTCAAGGGTGATTTTCCAGTATTTATTATCCAGTCTTAAGCTTTTGAGTACTAGTAATAAATTTAATGTTTTCTAGGGTTTGTATAATCAAGTTATTGTTATAGGAAAAATAAACATTTTCAAGATTTTTAAGGTTTCATTTAAAATGCAAATTTACATAATACAATGTGACTTATTCCCTCCTACCATACTTCTCCCATCACCTATGAGTATCTCATCTCCCCTAATGCTACCCCTATATACACGGAGACCTTCTTAGTGGCCCAGTTTTAGTCTTTCTCTAAGATTTCAGAATGTACCTATCAATGTCCAATATTGGTCAACACTAGTTATATCAGCAGCAACTTTTGTTTTCCTTCTCTCCTTTGCCTACCTATATTCAAAGCTAATAGACCCATAATGAAAACAGTTGAGGAAATATTTTTGTGGAGCACTTGTTGTGACAGGAAATGGCAAATTCCATGAGTATACTGGCTAATGGGACAATCCCAGAACATACTTTCAACACAATTTGATAAAATGTTGTAAAAGCACAAAGCAGCAGTCAAAATGGTGGAGCAGAAACCAGAAAAGATTTCCTACAGAAAGGGACCCTTCCTTGGAGAAGTTTAAAGGTAAATGGAAATTAAGCAAGGAAGGAAAGGAAAGTTGTTCAGAAGCATCAGTATAAGAAGTAGTAAGCAAAGGCACAACTCAGCATGAGAAACTCTTAAGTAGTTTACTATGAAATGAGTCAAAGAGCCGGGCACAGTAAGCATCCCTGTAACCCCAATACTTGGGAGGCTTAGGCAGGAGGATTCTGAGTTCCAGGCCAGCCCGGAGCACACAGCAAGATCCTGCCTCAAACAAAAAAGAAAACAAAACAGTAACAACAAAACATGAGGCAAAAAAGGGAAGTAGGGAATAACAATGTGTGAGCCTGAAAAACTATGGAGCAGGGTCAAGGAGGCCTGATACATCATGCAAAAAAGTGTCAGCAAAGATCCATAGTACAGTGACAGGGCCAGATTTCCATCTTAGACAAAGATTACCTCTGACAATAGTGCAGGATGAATTTGAGAAAGGCAAGAATCCTAATTAAAAGACTTGTGTAGTAATACCCAAAGAAGAGATGAAAAAAGCCTCCATTAGAGCTACTAATAAGGAGGAAGCTAGGCACTGTGGTATATGCCTATAATCCCAGCAACTCAGGAGACTGAAGTAAAAGATCATAGGTTTGAAGCTAGAGGCAGCCTGTGCAATTTAATGAGAACCTATCTCAAAATTAAAAATTAAAAAAAGAGCTGTGGGTCAGCTCAGTGGTAGAGAACTTACCTAGCATGCTCAAGCCTCCAATACTGGAAAAAATGAGAATACTAATAACAACAACCACCAAAGAATTAGGAAGGACAGAACTAAAAAATACTTAGAAGGTAAAACACATAGGATTCAGGAAATGAAAAAAAGAGTGAAGAAGGGCTGCCAAACTCATGGCTATGTAGGTGTTGATGCTAAAAAGACAGGAAATGGTATTTTTATCACTCCTATTCCACATTAGTGGATGTTCTAAGCCAGACCAAGGAGGCAACAAAAAAGGAAAGGTAGGGGGATAGGAGTGAAGGGAAAGGAAGGAATGTAGAGGAGAGGGAAGGAGAGAAGAGGGAAAGGAGAGGGAGGAGAAGGGAAAGGAAGGGAAGGGAGGGAGGAGTGGGGAAGTGGAGGGAAGGAAATGACAATAAAAGACATCCAAATTGGAAAAGATAATTTTGTTGATAGATGACATGATCTGATAGGCAGAAAACTCCAAAGATTCCACAAAAAAAAAAAAAAACTGTAAAAAAACTAAATAAATGAATTTAGCAAAGTCACAGGAAAAAAAGATCAACACACAAAAATGATTTACATTTCTATACACTCACAATGAATAATCTAAAAAGAATATTAAGAAAACAATCCCATTTACAACAATACAAAAAAGACTAAGAGTCTGGGTATGGGAGCATGGGTCAGTGGTAGAGCACCTGCCTAGCATGCATGAGGCCCTATGAGGCCTTGGCGGGGAGTAGGGATGGGGGGGTATTAGACAGTAATGCACCACAGAACCATACTCCAGTCAATAATGGACCACATATTCAAATACGGTTCCAACAAGATTATATCACCTACTGACACCACAGCCATTTTAGTTTAAGTATATTTTATGATGTTTGCATAATAATGAGATCACCTAACAACTCAGAACTGTCTCGCCAATGTTAAATGATGGATGACTATACATCAGAATACATTTAACCAATGCAGACCAAAGATCTATAGACTGAAAGTTACATTTAAAAACATAATAGACATTCTATGCTTTTGGTCCAGAAGATTTAATATTGTTAATAATACTATACAAAGAAATCTACAGATTCAATGCAATCCCTATCAAAATGCCAGATTTTTTTTTTTTTGGCAAAATTATCTTGAAAAAGAAAAAAGTTGGAGTACTCCGATGCCTAGATTTTAAAACTTACTATAAACCTATGCCTGCAGCCATAGCACTGGAGCGTCTGATCCCATCAGATCCCAGAAGCTAAGCAGGATCCAGCCTGGTTAGTACTTGGATGGGAGACCGCCTGGGAACACCAGGTGCTGTAGGCTTGGGAGACGGACCTGACAACCCACTCCCAAAAATCAATCTGCCATTGAAAACCCTATGAACAGCAGAGAAGCACTGACAATAGTGTTTCTCCTGTTCTACATAGGGTCACTATGAGTCGGACACCCACTCAACGGTACCTAATAACAACAAACCTATGGTGACCAAAATGATGTGGTACTTGCATAAAAAGACATATGCACTAACAGACGAGATAGTCTAGTAATAAATCCTTACACTAATTCATGGTCCCCCCACACGTCTGTTGTCACTTTGCCGCACTGTGGGGGCTTGTGTGTTGCGATGAGGCTGAGAGCTCTGCCACTGTAACCTCAGACATGAGCAAGGTTACCCATGATGGAGAGGTTTTCAGCTGAGCTTCCAGACTAAGATAGACTAGGGAGTAGGACCTGGCGAGCCACTCCCGAAACAACTAGCCATTGAAGACCTTATGGATAGCAAAGAAACACTGTCATATATAGTGCCAGAAAATGAGCCCCCCAGGTTGGAAGGCACTCAAAAGACTACTGGGGAAGAGTTGCCTCCTCCAAGTAGAGTCTACTGTGATGACGGAAATGGAGTAAAGCCCCAGGGTGCTCAACTTGCTGATGTGGCACGACTCAAAATGAGGAGAAACAACTGTAAACATCCATTAATAATTGGCACATGGAATGTACGTAGTATGAATCTAGGAAAATCAGAAATCGTTAAAAGAGAAATGGAGCACATAAACATTGACATTCTAGGCATCAGTGAGCTAAAATGGACTGGCATAGGCCATTTTGAGTCAGACAATCATATGGTCTACTATGCTGGGAATGATAAACTAAAGAGAAATGGGGCTGCATTTATCATCAAAAAAGACATTTCAAGATCTTTCCTGAAATACAATGTTGTCAGTGATAGAATAACATCCATACGCCTACAAGGAAGGCCAGTTAATATGACTATTATTTAAATTTATGCACCCACCACTAAGGCCACAAATGAAGAAAGGGAAGACTTCTAACAGCTTCTGCAATCTGAAATAGATCAAACATGCAATCAAGACATACTGATAATCACTGGGGACTGGAATGCAAAGGTTGGAAACAAAGAAGGCGGCTCAGTACTTGGAAAATATGGTCTTGGTGACACAAACGAAGCTGGAGATCACATGATAGAATTTTGTCACACCAATGACCTTTTCATTACAAATACATTTTTTCAACATCATAAACGGAGACTATACACATGGACTTCACCAGATGGAACATACAGGAATCAAATTGACTACATATGTGGAAAGAGACGATGGAAAACCTCTACACAAAATGTCAAAACAAGACCAGGTGCTGACTGTGGATCAGACCATCAACTTCTCATATGCAAGTTCAAACTGAAGCTGAAGAAACCTAGAACAAGTATACGTGAACCACGGTATTACCTTGAGTATATCCCACCTGAGTTCAGAGACCACCTCAAAAATAGGTTTAATGCATTAGACACAAATGACAGGAGACCAGAAGAGTTGTGGCATGACATAAAAGGTATCATTCAAGAAGGAAGCAAAACGTTCTTAAAAAGACAAGAAAAAAAGAAAAGACCAAATTACATGTCAAGAGAGACACTGGACCTTGCCCTTGAACATCAAGCGGCTAAAGCAAAAGGAAGACATGATGAAGTTAAGGACCTAAACAGAAGATTTCAGAAGGCAGCTTGAGAAGACAAAAATATTATAATGACATGTGCAAGGAACTGGAGGCAGAAAACCAAAAGGGAAGAACACGCTCCGTGTTTCTCAAGCTTAAGGAAGTGAAGAAAAAATTCAAGCCTCGAGTGGCAGTAGTGAAAGATTCTACAGGGAAAATATTAAATGATGCAGCAAATATCAAAAGAAGATGGGAAGAATACACAGAGTCATTATACAAGAAAGAA